>OY748307.1:2513825-2583884 GCA_963556515.1 Nudaria mundana
CTGTATTAAAGACATACAATTACACTTATTACATCATTCAACGCAATAATAAAATATAAAAAATCAAACGCATGGTTTCCTGCTTTTTTAATAACATTTTTTTTTTCAATTTCAGGTAAGGAAATTATAAATCCTAATATAACAAGAAGTGATACGCCACGCACGACGCCGATTATAACGTGAGTTATTATAAAACTACGCAAAACAACTATTTTAGTATGTTTTGAAATGATATTTAGAAGAAAAGAAAAGCTAAGAACAATAAAAATAACACAATAGTACTTTTAATATTGAGTATAATATTTTTGGCATAACTAGAGCGTGTCTGTGCCGTCTGACGGACGGAGTTTAAATAACAAGAAGTTAGTAAGGAGTTTAGCAGTTGGTTTTTTTTTAAATTTCGTTTTAAAACCCAACATATCATTGCCCAATACTACACGGGGACCTTCGTTGCTCTGTGCCTAACATAAGCTGATTGTAATATCTTTCTTTTCTATTGTCTTATTTACGAGTAAAAGATAAATTGCCTCGGTGTCGTGGTTGCTAGTGCATCGGCGTACGACTCCGGAGTCTAGATCGATCTACGCAAATGTTTGTTTCGGCGTTTGGGTGTTTTCTATGTATATTATGTATGTATTTAGAAATATATAAGTATGTTTATCAGTTGTCTTAGATCCCACAGCACAAGCTTATACGTAGGTCACACTATAAGTTTTGCGTAACTTGAAAAAACAACATGTTATAACCAAAATATTATGTTTATTGCTTTTCAAAATACTCTCCTTTACATTTTAAACATTTTTTCATGCGATCGAACCATTTTTTAAAACAGGAGGACCATAGATCTGAAGGCATGTTTTCTACGTGCTGATTGAACGCTCTTCGGAGTTCTCTGCTCACTGCCTCTTCGGAGTTGGTAAAAGTGAAACCTCTCATCAAATCTTTGATTTTGGGGAAAAAACAGAAATCACAGAGTGCTAGGTCGGGGCTATGCGCAGGATGGGTGACGAGTTGTACTTTTTCGGAAGCTAAAAATGACTTTGCTTTGTTGGCCGTGTGTGAAGAAGCGTTGTCATGATGTAGGAGAACGCGGCTTTTGGGTCGTCTTTCGCGAACTTTTTCTAACACCCTGGGTAAACAAATGGTAGAATACCACTCGGCATTAACAATCTTTTGATCTTCAAGTGGAATTGTACAGATGGGACCCGTATCTGAGAAAAAAAACGCGATCATTTTTTTACCAACATTTCTTGCCTGCCTCACTTTTGTTGGCATGTTCTCATTTTCTAACACCCATTCACAAGATTGCTGTTTTTTTTCGGGTTCAAAACAATCAATCCACGTTTCATCTCCTGTGACAATGTCATAAACAGCATTAGAATGTCCGTGGTCGTACTTCAGTAGCATCTGTGAGTACCATTCCACGCAAGCCCGCTTCTGCTCCACTTGACAGTTGACAGTTCATGAGGGATCCAACGACAACAAAGTTTCCGAACTTTCAATTCTTCGTGTAAAATTTTCTGGATTTGACTCATACCAATCCCCAATAGTCCTCGAATTGTCTCATAGGTGATCCGCGGGTTTTCTTCAATTAACCGCTTAACAGTAGCCACATTATTTTCGTTGACGGCAGTTGAAGGCCGCCCTTCAAGAAATTCGTCATGTAAAGAAACTCGAACTCTCTCAAATTCAGCAAACCATCGCCTCACGGTGCTCAAACAAGGTGCTTCTCTCCCAAAAGCATTTTGAAGACGAGCGGCACAGTCTTGCGGAGAGAGAGAACTTTTAAAATCATAAAAAATCATCGCTCTAAAATATTTTCGACTTAATTCCATTTTCGTTGCATACGTAGAACTTTGATGTGTGATAAAAAACAATTGACAAATGATTTCCCGCCAGTTGTTTTTTTATAACTAAGAAGGTTGCAACGTTTAAAAAAATATAACAGTCGAAATTCAAATAGTTCCGATTAGCTAGAAGTGCAAAACTTTTAGTGTGCCCATGTATCTTAGTTTGGGCTAGATTACGTTGTGTGAAAATGTCCGAAAATATTTATTTATAAATAATTCAAACAGTAGAAAGTACCTAGTAAAAGGTAGTAGGTACCTACTACCTACCTACGTACGTTTGAAATTTAACCTATTCATTCTTTAAATATATTTATATAGGTATCCATTTCAGGATATTTAATACTGTCATAATTTTACCCTATCGTATAACAAATAACTGACAGTTATATTATTTCGTTCGATATTGGAATTTGATCTCTATTGTCAAGTGCGAGGTTTCTAATGATAGGTATAATATATAATATTTCATTGGGTATTTATTACAATTGTGACCATGGTCTATGAAGGCCTGCACAAAAATATAGGTACTTATTGGACAAATTCAGCAAAGAGAATAAAATTATATATTTTTGTCGTAAGCGCTATTCTGAATCCAGAGTGAAGCTAAGGATTCTAACGTAGACTCCTAAGCGTAGCGAGGGATTCAAAGTACGTCATCGCCTGAAAAGAAATAATTTTACACTCGAGGCATCAATATTACTTTCCATCGCCTTCTATGAAAAAAAAAACAAAACATGTACTAGCGATGAAAAAAGTTCGCGCGTTTTATTTTTTTTCGGTTGAATTACTATGAAAGATCCATGTCACAAATTCAAATCTCATTATTATTCTAATTAAAGTCTCTGAACAAAAAAGAGCTAGGTACTTTAGGCGCACTTATGTAGGAACAAAAGGCCACTTTTTGAATAGAAGTGATAAAATAGTAGGTTATACAACAAGTGAAAAAAAAAGAAACTTTAATTCGAGTTACGAAGTTGGATCCCGTGAGTAGACAAGGATTCTAAAGTAGAATCCTGAGCGGAGCGAGGGATACAAGGAACGAGATAATGTGTTTGTTTTTTTTAATACCATTGCCCCCTTTTTTTTTGTCAATGGAATGACTTCATTGAGCCTGCCAGTAATTACGTTCAGCTTTCTTTTTTTTGTCATCATTCACCGAGCCTTTTCCCGGCTCGCTTGGCCCCGCTTTGGGGTCGGCTTTCCAGGTTAACTGCGATTCGGCTGAACTTCGATATTTTCCATGAAGCGACTGCCATCTGACCTTCACAACCCATGGGCGATATCGAAGTTCTGTAGTTAGACCGATCGGA
Source organism: Nudaria mundana (assembly GCA_963556515.1). NCBI lineage: Eukaryota > Metazoa > Arthropoda > Insecta > Lepidoptera > Erebidae > Nudaria > Nudaria mundana. The sequence continues at coordinate 2,516,986 of OY748307.1, forward strand.
TTTTTGATTTAGGGCTCCAACTACCCCTAACGACTGTCATAGATGTTAGTATGACAACCGGGACCGACGGCTTAACGTGCTCTCCGAGGCACGGTGCGTTCTCAATGTCTTAAGAAATGGTCACCCATCCTAAGACCGGCCTGAGTCGATGTTGCTTAACCTTTGCAATGTGTTAACATTGTCGGTTACCACTAGACCACGAGCCCGAAGGATTGTTTTTGGAAAATGTAGATGGAAGATTGGTTTGAACAGTTGAATTCGAGTCCCACTTGCTTATAGTCAAATATCAGGTTAAGTGCAGTCGGGTTTATTTGTTTATTTTTTTATTTACAGCTTTTTAGTTGTAACTAAGTACCCTATGACAATCAGGAGATAAATACCTTTCATATGAGACCTCATTCATCGAAATCCATCCAGCCGTTTGGCCTGTAGAGGGGAACAAAGAAATATACAAACGCGCGAAACACATAATTCGACATTTGTTCTATAAACATCTGTGTACGAACATCGACATTTGTTCTATAAACATCTGTGTAGGAACGATCTAGTTCTTTTGTCACAAATGTCAAGATACACACCTTGTAACAGCATCGCGTGCGGAGGCAGATGTGAATTTTTTTTCTAATTTGTACTCTAGTGAGGACATAGCGGTATTGTTGTACCGTAAGTACGTACCTACTTACTTTTTTTTCGCTGGTACGTAGTTTTGTTGATGCAGATGAAAATTTATAATTAGCGGTTTATTTATGGTATATTTTTATTTGTCTGTGCATAGACACGCAATTCGTATAAAAACCGGCCAAGTGCGAGTCGGACTCGCACAAAAAGGGTTCCGTATTAAAACGTATCCCCTTAAATATTTATTAACATCTGTTTTTTAGTGTATTTCTTGTTATAGCTGCAACAGAAATACGTCATCTGTGAAAATTTCAACTCTAACTATCACGGTTCATGAGATACTGCTCAAGACAGACGGACGGACAGCGATGTCTCAGTAACAGGGTTCCTGTTTTACCCTTTAGTTACGAAACCCTAAAATTGAAGAGCTCTGAAAGGTGATTTCTAAAATACGTAGTAGGTTCAATTAAGTTGTTTTAATGTAACTTGAAATGTTACATCACAATTAAATTGCGAGGTTAGTCACTATCTGGACACGAGAGACTGGACACACGTGTGTCCAGTCTCAGATAGTGACGTGTGTCCAGTCTCAGATAGTGACGTGTGGTTGCGAGATTCATTTGTATGCTGTATTGATATTTGGTTAAGTGCAGTCGGTTTTTTTTTTATTTTAATTATTTATTTATTACGATTTATATTGTCAAATGAAACATTATATGTACCTTCGTTGATTGACTGTTCTATTGTTAACTCTTGAAAGATTTATATTAATTACATAATCTTTGGATTTATGTGTAGTAATAATTATTCTGTTACCTTAACAGCGGTCGGTTGTGCTTTGTTGTGCATGAGCATAAATTAACTCAGCGAAGGTTTTTGTATCTCATAATCTTTTAGTTGTTATGCGATCTACGGAATACTTGTCTGCGTTAGACAAAATGTTTTATACCATTGCCCCTCGCAAAAGTGAACTTTATTCATCGATAACAGTGAATAAAACGCTCATTTACTCACAAGTGAATAATGACATTTGAATTTGGAACGAGCTTCAATAGACGAATTAAGTATACTACAAAAAAAAAGAAAGCTGAACGTAACTACTGGCAGGCTGAATGAAGTCATTCCATCATATCTCGAGAACCATACATTTCCTAGACTAGTTATTTTACAGGACAGGTTACCTCCCCCCCCTCCCCCATCCCCATCAGACAATGTAGGTGTTGGAAACCTTTACCTTATTTTCTCGCAGTCAATGGTATAAAGTAGAGTCGACTATTCGTGAAAAAAAATAATTTATCTCGTTCCTTGTATCCCTCGCTCCGCAGGATTCGTAACTCGAATTAAATTTTCTTTTTTTCCACTTGTGTAATCTATTATTTGCCGGAGGCCTCGCAGTTTTGACACTGGGGTGCGACCTCTCAATGGATGCGGTGCATACACTTACCGAAGCATCCGTGCCCGGTAATGATCTGCAACGTGCGATACGTGAGGTCGCCATGCCGCCTCTGCACTCTGCAGCCACTCGTCCATGATTGGTCTCACCGTTGCAATTGTGGTGATTGTGGCGGAGTTGAGACCGATCTACCTCGATTTCTCGAGACGCAGGCCTGTGGTCTGTGGTCCATGTCTACCTACATTCCAACCATTCAGCTTTTCGGGTTTTCTCATTCCCAAATCCCAAACAGACCTCTATGGGCGTCAATTTTTAATCGGAATGTTGAACGTTTTCCACCCTGATGTCGCCACTGTGTCCTGTCTGTTGGAATTTAGGTTAGAATACAAGGTGGTTATGGATTTTCAATAGTGCCCGGTAACGCTAGTAGGCTTGCCCGCTATTACGTAACAAAATTACTAGCAAAATGTAGGTGTGTCATGCACTTCTGCCTACCCTTTAGGGGATATATGCTAGATGCACATAACGGTGCGTATAAACTGCGTGTAGCTCACGATGCCTTCTGTCCTAGAGTTGTAAACGATCTAACGTGTGCAAAGCAGAAGCGAAGCAAGGGCGGTTGGCTAGTCAATAATTTATTGTTCTTAACTCAATTAAGATAAAAGCATATATATTTCTCCCCTACGACTTCCGACAGACACTTGAGCGTCGAGTTCTCTTCCGGCTGTATGAAGTGTTTACCTAAGCTTTTAATAACGGGAAGTTGTTTGTGATAAGAGTTACTGCAAGAGGGTGTCTTGTTAGAAGGTACTAATTTAGTTATTATCAGACTTACTTAAGTAATTTTAGCAAATAAAGACTGACTTCAAATTACTGAAGTGGGACCAAATAATAGTCGGAATAGGAACTAACTGGTAAGGGGCCACCACACGGGAAGCATTGGTTTTCAATGAATAGATGATTTTTTTATGCCTGATATCGTAGAAAATGTCGGGCACGTGACAGAATTATACCACATTTTTTAAATTTCCTGTGAGCTCATTGGCTATTGATAAACTCTTTCGAGTGCTATGGTAAAGGGGTTGACACCTCTCGTGCAGCACTTAAGACTTAGCCGACTTCGCCACTATGGCAGCTGAATAGCCAAACCCCCTAACACAGCTGTTTCGTTAAGAGGGAAAATATTTTTTTTTCTATTTTAGCCGTGAAACAGCTGTGGGTTGCGGAAGGAAATATTTTTTAATACAAATTAAATCTAGCGGTAGCTGTGCTTTAGGGGAAGATAATTTTACGCAAGTAATAGAACCGGAACAGATGTGGTTTTTTTTTAATATTTGTACGCATACAGTCTACGCACACGTGGAGCCAGGTGGCGAAGTTTTTTGACGATGATAATATGCTGTTTGGTGGTCTGCAACACTTCGCTTCGTTTTTACATGAGTTAGGTACATTATGTTGAACTAAATGAAATAATTATCCTTTATACGCTTAAGTTAACCTTTGTATCAAATTAAATCGGGTCAGTGGCTTAAAGGTTGAGGACAGTTTGTGCCCATTCGCATTTCGGCCCGCCAAAGAACACCCATTGATTCTCGAAAACACTTTTGAATATAGGTATAGTAGAGATTATTATGAGTAAGTACTATATAAACCTTAGTACTGTACATATTTACGAATAACTAGTTTTAAATCGAACCAAGAAACCGGTTGTTGAAATAAAAAATAATGAATTATGATCATAAAATAACAATAATTTTATAAATTGCTCATCATCATCATACACCGAGCCATTTCCCAACTCAGTTGGGGTCGGCTCCAGTCTAACTGCGATTCGGCTGAACTTCGAAATTTTCCGTGAAGCGACTGCCATCTGACCTCCACAACCCATGGGCGATATCGAACTTCTGTAGTTGTTGGATTTTTTATTTAGGGCTCCAACTACCCCTCACGACTTCCGTAGAGGTTTATAAGACAACCGGGACCGACGCAACGGCTTAACGTGCTCTCCGAAGCAATTTTATAAATTGCTATAACCACAAAACAAAGACAATTGTTAACAACTGCTAATACTTTATTACTTAATATTTGCTCTCTAAAACAACCTAAAAGCTCTTAAAGAAAAAGGCAATCTTTGGTCAATACCTACAAAAGTATATTGTACCTAGTTTTGTTGGCCTTATTGTAATTTCAGGTCCGGCTCGGTCTCCCTGACTCACCGGCCAATGACATCAGTCGCTTACTCACCGTCTTACGGCATACAGCCTCTGAATACAACCTTAAGCTGACCTCGAAGGAGTGCCGGAAATTTAGAAATTGACACTAGTTAGAAAGAAATGTTTTATACTTTACATACATAAATTTATCGATTTAATTATTGACCCAAAAAAATGTGTACACCATGTCTATGCTGTACCATTCAACACAGTTCACAGTAATAGCACAGAATAGAGAATAGTACTTACATACAGAACTTGCACTCCGACGTTAATTAAAGCACATTCTTTTGTTTACAGAGAACATAATTCGAACTGACAACCCTTGTCAGTAAAGTAAAATATATACCAGCATAATTTGACCAATAATTATGACGTTAATGCCTCAATATCAACTCTATGGTCCATGCCGTGTCACAAACAAGAGACAACCCTTACTGACTTACAACTTCAAGTTGTTGCTGACGTCACGTAATTTTTTTTGCGATTGTTAGGCGAGTGACATAGGCCTTTTTTTTTTTTTTTTTTATTCCGCGGCCCGTTGTCGCGGCCGCACCTACGTCCATTGCCGAGCGCCTCCGGTAGAGACTGAGAGAATTCCCGGTGGCGCCCGGCGGACCTTGGCCACCTGGGTGGCCACTGCGTGGTGGTCGGGTGTTACCCCGCATCTCTGGGGTCGGGTTTTATCCCGCGTCGGTGAGTGAAGGCGTGTATAGGTGCAGCCCCACATCACGCTGCCCTTCTAGCCTGCTTCTGTAAGGACGGTGGGTTGCTAATCCATCGTCCTCAGGCCCCGATCATGGAGGTCGATGGTCCTGGGCGTAGTCACGTCTGCGGCGTCCTCGCCGCACACTTCGGAACTCAGCGGGGAGGGTACGCTCCCTCACCCTACCGGCCGCCTCCTTCACGAGCATTACCTGCTCGCAGAAGGAAACGGCCGCGTTCCACTGACTCCCGCTAGAGACCATGGCTCTTAGCATGGTCTCCAGCGAGAGCGTATCTACGCCCAGGCCCACAACGAGGTCCCGGCGCTGACTCGTCCATGCTGAGCATTCCACCAACGTGTGGAATGCCGTGTCTACGCCGGAAGTCTCGCAGTGTTGACACGCGGGTGTGACCTCACGGTGCATGCGAAACAGATACTCACCGAAGTTTCCGTGCCCGGTAATGATCTGTGTCTCACGATACGTGAGGCCACCGTGCTGCCTCTGCAGCCAGTCCTCCATGATCGGTCTCACCGCCGCGATGGTGGTGGTTCCCCACTTTGGTTGCTGAAGTCGCACCTTCCATGTCTCCATGAGATCCTGGCGGAGTTGGGACCGCTGGGCCTCGATTTCTCGAGACGCAGGCCTGTGGTCCTGCTCCAGCGCCTCCTTGTGCCATTGGAACAATGCCGCAAGGGCTCTCGCTTCCAGGTCCCATGGAGGGGTCGCGGCTAGGAGACATGCAGCCTTTAGGGAGATCGTGCGGTACCCTCTTATTGTTCTGACGGCCAAGGTCCTCAACGATCTGTGTAAAACAGCAGCGTTGTTGGCCATCAGACTCGGCGCCCATACGGGAGCCCCGTACACGGCCATACTCCGCACGATCCCCAGGTACAGTCTCCTGCAGGAAGCGTTGGGTCCCTTTAAGTTGGGCATCAGTCGCGAAAGCGCGGCTGTCGCCCCCGTCACTTAAGGGACCAAACTTCGGAAGTGTGGTCCGAAGTTCCACCGGCTATCGAGTACGAGCCCCAGATACTTCATTGTGGGCTCGATGCCGATGCTAACGCTCCCTACATTTACGCTGGATCCTGGAGGTGGACCGCGCCGAGGTCCGTGAAAACACAGAGCCTCGGACTTATTCAGTGCCACGTCCAGTCCCAGCCGGCGTATCCGACCCACGATTTCAGCAACCCCAGTCGTGACCTTGAGTGTTGCCTCCTGGTGCGTTGCTCCTCGCGCTGTAACAAGGGTATCGTCAGCGTAGCAAGTTACGCTGACGCCCTCTGGCAACGCACCCCGCAACACCCAGTCGTATCCGATGTTCCACAGTAGTGGTCCTAGGACCGACCCCTGAGGTGTTCGCACGACACATCTCGCCGAGCTGGCCCGAGCCAGCTAGGGTAAGTTATAGCCCTCTCGGATAAATATGCCCCGACAATACGACGGAGGTAGAGAGGCACTTTGTGGTATACCAGTGCCTCCCTAACGCAACTCCAGGGTAAGGTGTTAAAGGCGTTGGCGATGTCAAGAGACACCTCCAACACCACCTCGCCCCGCGAGACTGCCTCCTCCGCCAGGGTCTTCACGCGCATGATCGCGCTCACGGTGGACCGTCCCCGACGGAAACCGTACTGGTTGTCCGCCAGGTCTGGCCCACACGCATGAGGTGCTCGACGAGGCGTTCCGCGATAATTCGCTCAAAGAGCTTACACACCTCGTCGAGCAACACGATCGGCCGGTAACCGGACGATGAGTCCACCGGCCGCCCCGCTTTCCGGATCAGGACCAGTTTCCCCGTCCTCCACACCTTGGGAAACTGGCCCCTTTCGAGGCATGCGCTGAAGAGCCCCCTCAGTCGAGGCCCGAGTTCCTCGAGGGCCAGGACCCATACACGGCCCGAAATGCCGTCGGGTCCAGGGGCGGCGGTTTTCCGGCGACTGAGCCGAAGTACCACCGCTCCTAACTCACCCTCTCTGACTTCGGGTACGTCGTCGTCTACGCTGCTGCTATCCACATTGGGCGTCTGGGACGGAGCCATGACAGAAGTGACATAGGCCTGGTAATAGCAAAAAGTTCTGACATAACCCTACAGTAATTCCCATCCCATGGGACCATAACTATTCGAAGTTTAAATGCACATGGCGTCGCCGAATGCAATAATATGATGCATTCGTATTTATTTATAGTTTATACTCGTAGCATTGATTTGAATACAAACGAGAGTGTACTGATGTTTCTAAATAGCTTTTAGTATTCAGTAAGTAAAGGTATTGCTTTGATGTTTGGCTAATGTAGTTTCTATTGAATGAAACTAGAATATTGGGAGATTTGTATGTGTATTTGTGTTTCTCCTTAAATTATTTACCAGTAGACTTCGTTCGTGTATAGTTTGAACCGTTTATGGGGACGTAGGCGTTGTAAATAAATGATTTTCTTAGTTTTTGCACAGTTTTTTCATTGCTACTTGGCTTGTATTAATACTATTAGGCGTTTCTCGTTCCCTATTTCCTAAGAGCACATTACCCGAGTTAAAAAGTAAAAGAAACACTAGCGTAGGTACAGATAACACTCAGGAACGTGAATGAATTTTTAAACACGCTTCAGTTGTTTTCGGAGTCTATTTTATGCAAACAAAAATCAAACCTTTCCTCTTTATAATATTAGTTACCTAAGAGTATTGACTTCTGCCGAACCCCGAGGGTTCTTGAGAAACAGGCGTAATTATTCCCTTGTTTGGTAAAGATAGTTGCTATTTTGAAGTACTTAAAAGTAGTTGTTGATCCTAACGGATCTACATTCGTAATCGGCTGTATTAGTTTCAGCCATAAATATCAGCCATAGTTAGCAGTTCGGGTAATACAAAAGTGTGAATAACTGATTTTTATGAAGAGAAGTGGAGCTAAAACGCTACCCTGCAGCACGCCGGAAGTGGCACATCACTACAATCGTAAGTTTCGAAGCCTTCAAAACCGTAAGTGCTGGTGGTGTCTTGGTGAGTTGGTACAACGTTTCTCTTGGAAAGGGAACAGTCGCTGGTTCGATTTCAGCGAATTTCAAGATATCGTTTTTGCGATGACCTACTGTAAAATTAGTTACAATATTTGTTTGAGTGTTTGTGTTTTGTAAAAAAAATCTGAATGTCGAGGTCATAACATCATGTCGTTACATACTTAGAGATCATTGCCACGCGCTACTACAACGGTATATCTTAAATTAACATGCACTTTAGTTGTCCTTTTTGTCTTTGTAGTAACTATATTTTTAAACGTTAAAAGTAGTATATTTACCTAAACGCTATAAGACAGTTATACATAACAGTCTTATAGCGTGGTAGTTGGAATTCTCTGAAACTCTGGACATATATTGTCTGTTTATCTAAAAATACACGTGTGCGAGGGTTTTTTAGCTTAATGATCATAAAAAATAACATATTTTTTGATATGCTTTTATTGGTGTATTTATAATTAGGTATTAAATTGGTTTGTATTTTTTTCATTCCTAATTTGTCTGTAGTATTGCATTGTGTTTATCATTGATTTTTAAATCCCAACATAGTATGCTAAAGAAAGATCGCACCTTGCAGTTTAGAAAAGGATATTACTAATAAGTAATGTTTTATTTAAAGCCGTCAAATATTAAATGTAAAGTAAAGTCTCACTAGACATAATGAGGGAATACTGGGAAATGTGTTCAATCAGTTTACTCATAGGTGATAATCTGTTGTTTACATGTACCTATCTAATATTATTGCTTTTTATTTTTTGCTGTGTACTTTACTTGACTGACATAATGTTGTAGACTACTGTAGCATTTAGTGCCTTAGTAACCTTAGTGGTTTATTAATTGAGCGAAGCTCAATCTTAGGCGACTCAGGTATTTTGTTTGTCCGCATACCCCTCCTAAACGCCTGAACCGATCTCCTTCAAACTTACCACAGTGATAACGTGTGACGTGAGGGTGGTTTAGAACAGAACAAAAAAATAGAAAATCGGACTTATCATCGAGGAATAATCACTGATAAAACAATGGTCCCATTGAAAACAATGTAAAATTTTCACGTGCAGAATAGAATTTTCGAAATTCAAGTATTGAAAGCCCGGCGAAGCCCTTTTCGATTTCTTTAAAAATAATTAAACAAAAAAAAAATTAGAAAATTAATTAAAATTTAACACTCAGTCTTTTGCAACAGCAGCATGCATTGCATACCTAGTGCTATTTATAACCTAACTACTTATCCTCTATTTAAGAGGTAATAAAAAAAAATATTTCGACGTGTGGGAACCCTGCTACAATTTCAAAGATAATGTGTTGTAGACAGCGAGTTTCCTATGATGTCCGACTTTCTTATAGCTATTCGTGATAGGTTCCATCGAGGAATAAGCGACTGAATTTATGAGATACGGACGGAGCCATGACAGAAGTGACATAGGCCTGGTAATAGCAAAAAGTTCTGACATAACCCTACAGTAATTCCCATCCCATGGGACCATAACTATTCGAAGTTTAAATGCACATGGCGTCGCCGAATGCAATAATATGATGCATTCGTATTTATTTATAGTTTATACTCGTAGCATTGATTTGAATACAAACGAGAGTGTACTGATGTTTCTAAATAGCTTTTAGTATTCAGTAAGTAAAGGTATTGCTTTGATGTTTGGCTAATGTAGTTTCTATTGAATGAAACTAGAATATTGGGAGATTTGTATGTGTATTTGTGTTTCTCCTTAAATTATTTACCAGTAGACTTCGTTCGTGTATAGTTTGAACCGTTTATGGGGACGTAGGCGTTGTAAATAAATGATTTTCTTAGTTTTTGCACAGTTTTTTCATTGCTACTTGGCTTGTATTAATACTATTAGGCGTTTCTCGTTCCCTATTTCCTAAGAGCACATTACCCGAGTTAAAAAGTAAAAGAAACACTAGCGTAGGTACAGATAACACTCAGGAACGTGAATGAATTTTTAAACACGCTTCAGTTGTTTTCGGAGTCTATTTTATGCAAACAAAAATCAAACCTTTCCTCTTTATAATATTAGTTACCTAAGAGTATTGACTTCTGCCGAACCCCGAGGGTTCTTGAGAAACAGGCGTAATTATTCCCTTGTTTGGTAAAGATAGTTGCTATTTTGAAGTACTTAAAAGTAGTTGTTGATCCTAACGGATCTACATTCGTAATCGGCTGTATTAGTTTCAGCCATAAATATCAGCCATAGTTAGCAGTTCGGGTAATACAAAAGTGTGAATAACTGATTTTTATGAAGAGAAGTGGAGCTAAAACGCTACCCTGCAGCACGCCGGAAGTGGCACATCACTACAATCGTAAGTTTCGAAGCCTTCAAAACCGTAAGTGCTGGTGGTGTCTTGGTGAGTTGGTACAACGTTTCTCTTGGAAAGGGAACAGTCGCTGGTTCGATTTCAGCGAATTTCAAGATATCGTTTTTGCGATGACCTACTGTAAAATTAGTTACAATATTTGTTTGAGTGTTTGTGTTTTGTAAAAAAAATCTGAATGTCGAGGTCATAACATCATGTCGTTACATACTTAGAGATCATTGCCACGCGCTACTACAACGGTATATCTTAAATTAACATGCACTTTAGTTGTCCTTTTTGTCTTTGTAGTAACTATATTTTTAAACGTTAAAAGTAGTATATTTACCTAAACGCTATAAGACAGTTATACATAACAGTCTTATAGCGTGGTAGTTGGAATTCTCTGAAACTCTGGACATATATTGTCTGTTTATCTAAAAATACACGTGTGCGAGGGTTTTTTAGCTTAATGATCATAAAAAATAACATATTTTTTGATATGCTTTTATTGGTGTATTTATAATTAGGTATTAAATTGGTTTGTATTTTTTTCATTCCTAATTTGTCTGTAGTATTGCATTGTGTTTATCATTGATTTTTAAATCCCAACATAGTATGCTAAAGAAAGATCGCACCTTGCAGTTTAGAAAAGGATATTACTAATAAGTAATGTTTTATTTAAAGCCGTCAAATATTAAATGTAAAGTAAAGTCTCACTAGACATAATGAGGGAATACTGGGAAATGTGTTCAATCAGTTTACTCATAGGTGATAATCTGTTGTTTACATGTACCTATCTAATATTATTGCTTTTTATTTTTTGCTGTGTACTTTACTTGACTGACATAATGTTGTAGACTACTGTAGCATTTAGTGCCTTAGTAACCTTAGTGGTTTATTAATTGAGCGAAGCTCAATCTTAGGCGACTCAGGTATTTTGTTTGTCCGCATACCCCTCCTAAACGCCTGAACCGATCTCCTTCAAACTTACCACAGTGATAACGTGTGACGTGAGGGTGGTTTAGAACAGAACAAAAAAATAGAAAATCGGACTTATCATCGAGGAATAATCACTGATAAAACAATGGTCCCATTGAAAACAATGTAAAATTTTCACGTGCAGAATAGAATTTTCGAAATTCAAGTATTGAAAGCCCGGCGAAGCCCTTTTCGATTTCTTTAAAAATAATTAAACAAAAAAAAAATTAGAAAATTAATTAAAATTTAACACTCAGTCTTTTGCAACAGCAGCATGCATTGCATACCTAGTGCTATTTATAACCTAACTACTTATCCTCTATTTAAGAGGTAATAAAAAAAAATATTTCGACGTGTGGGAACCCTGCTACAATTTCAAAGATAATGTGTTGTAGACAGCGAGTTTCCTATGATGTCCGACTTTCTTATAGCTATTCGTGATAGGTTCCATCGAGGAATAAGCGACTGAATTTATGAGATACCTTCTAGACATTTTACTTAGTCGTAAATATATTGAGTGTAGGTAGTATAGGAATAGTCTCCGTATATATTAGTGTTTTTTATATGGCGTGTACTTCTGATAAGAAAGGATTTTCCAAAATTCTACTCCTAAAGGGGTGAAAAAGGGGGGACATAGTTTGTACGGGACAACGTGACACCTCAGAAACTACTGCACCGATTTTAAAATTTCTTTCGGTAATTTAAAGCTACATTTTTAGCGAGTAACATAGGCTATATAGCATCACGACAGAGTTAATAGGAGCGGACCAGCATTGCGTGTAGACTATAGCTTGTTGGACGTTAATAACCGCAATCTCTCAGAAATGGTAATTCCTAGGAAAAAAGTTGTGGCGACTTATTTGTAGCTTATTTTATTATCTTCAATTTTGGATAAAACCAATTTTTGATACAATTCACTGTTTACGAGAAAAATCCAATAAACCGAAATTTTCAACTTTTTAACTTTTCAACCTTGAATAACTTTTTTAGCACACGTCGGATCGATGGGAACTTTTGATATTTCATTTATAATGATGTACTTAATACCTGCACCACTTTGCAGCTCTATACGAATTAATGCAACCTTACAATTTTCTTCCGAATATTTTAACTGGATAACTCTGTTAGCTACCTGATTTGAGATTTCTTTTTGAGATATATGTGGGAGACTCGGTAAAATAAAGCTACTTATAAAAAATGAGCTTGCTGTTAATCAATGTTTTTAATGTTCTACGGCCCGTGTACTGGGTATAATGGGTCACTACCCAAATGGTTGAATAAATAAAAAAAAGTAGCAGCAATATTGTAATTTTGAAAGAAAAATTTGAAATGTTGATGAAAGGCAACAAAATCTTACGTGCCAGCCGCTATGCCACAGCCAATTAAAGTCCTGGGCGTCTCGGACTATCATTCAGTAGTTTTGGAGTATTTTTAATACAAATAAAACAACCAAATCTTTTTTCTTCATAATATTAGTGTATTATTATTTAAATTATTAACAGAGTGATACTTAATCATTGCGTAATTTGAGTACTTATCAGTAGATTGAATCGCAATAACTTAATACATATTATAACTTTAAATGTATGAAACATAACGAGTGCGCAAGCGCAAGGCTTTTCGCAATACAAGGTTTGAATATAAATAATTTGGTTTGTATAAATTGTTCAAATTAGTTAAACTTCTTAATGATATATTTATGCAAAGATTGCTCGAAAACGGCTACAATTATAGACATTATTATGCCGAAATATAACTAATTACAGTATTTAATAAAAATAATGATATCATATGACGTTGGAGTGCATGGGGTACCTCTATAAGAGTGGAATCCATCATGAACATAATATACAGGGTTATTTTAAGAGCCAATTTTTTATGACTAACTCAGAATCAATGGATCTAAATTTTTTTTTTTTCAAAATACTCTAAAAACTCAAACCTCTGAATTTGTTCTTCATTAAAGGTGCAGAACGACACAAGTAGGTACAATTTTTTGAATTTTATTATTGAAATCCGCCATAAAAAAAACATGTAGGTAATAATCCTAATCCAAAAAAAATATCGCCGTGGAACAAAACTACTACTAAACAATAAAGGGAAACTACTAAATGCAATGTAAACACCACACGTCACCGTTGTCCAGTAAATAAGATTTTTTTAGGACACTTTAAACTCGATTTTTTTCAAAAGCGTCGTTTTTAAACATTAAAGTCATCGACGTTAAAGTCAGCCCTTTACATTTAATACCAGATCTTATTTTTTAAATTTGGCTACTGACTTAGAAGCAACCCTGTATAACACACGTCAAAAAATGACATAACAATTGACTTTAAATTACCGTAATGGGACCAAATAATTGTCGTAATGGAACCACCTGGGACATGTAGCTTTCAATTTTCAAAAACTTCAAACATTTTCAAAATCGGTTGAAAAAAAAACGTACAGTCGAATTGAGAACCTTTTTAGTTTCGCCATGTCCGTCCGTCCTCGGCTGTCCTTCAAAACGGTTAGTACTAGAAACATGAAACATTGCATGAATAGAGGTATGTATAATTAATACGCCGACAGAGTACTAAAACAAAATTTTTTAGGGGACCTTCCCTACACGTAAAGTTGGTATGATATTTTTTTTTTCGCGTCTGCCTCATCGTGTGAGGTATCATACGATAGGTATTTTAAAAACATTAAAAGGTTGCTAAGATGATTAAGGTATCCGTTTGCGAGATATTCAGCTTTGAAGAGCATGTTTTTGCGAAAACATGACGTCCCCCCCTCTAAAATCTAAACGGCTGGCGTGAAGAACCTGAAAAAAATTATGATGGTAGTCCATGTTAAACTTTGAAGGAAAACTATAACTCTGTTAGTTCAGGAGTTAAAGAGGCGTTTATTGGTAACTACAAAACCCTATTATACTTATGTGTGGCTTGACACGCACTTGCCTGGTTATTTTATTTTATTTTATTTTATTTTATTTTATTTCATTTCATTTTATTTAATTTAATTTAATTTAATTTAATTTTATTTTAATTCATTTTATTTTATTTTATTTATACAAATATTTATTTCAGGCAACCAAGGAGTACTTATTCAAATAATTACTTGGCCTGGAACGCTCTGCCTGCGTAAGTGTTTCCTCTCACACATAATCCTGGGTTCTTTAAGCGGAGCGTGAAGAGGAACATCAGTAGGTCGTCAAGTTGAGAGCCACTCTCTATAGTATTGTGTGCTGAGAGAGTGGCCCACAATCACTAGACGTCGTCACGACTTACCACCAGGCGGGCGGCGTCAATTTGACATATATATATGATATAAAAAACACCCTATTAAGTACTTACCTATTAGTATTTACGAGTATTATTCTAACACTTAAGGCAAACAGTGTGGATGTCGCAATCGTTTTTTTTATAATAGTATGTACTACAATTATACCTAATCTTTATTGCGATATTATTTGTTTACCTAAAATTTGTTGCATAAACTCCGTTACTAACTAAAATGTATACTTTGCAAAATACCACATTATCAACCCGAGCCCTTTCTTTCTTTTTGGTTTAGTTGGCTGTACAAAACTCGATACTTTTTTGTTATAGTATAGGCAAATGACATCAAGGTTTATTTATAATAAGAATTACAAAATACATAATTATATACTGAAAATATTTACATTACAAAACTTCGTTTCAAAAATCCTCCGCGTCATTGCCGACTGGGAAGGTTTCCAGAATGCTGGCTCTGTTGCCACGTTGGATGGCGCTACTTATTCTTTGGGCCAGAAAATAGCCAGCCTTCGGGTCCTGAGAAGCATCGATTAAGCGTTTAGCAATGTCTCTATAAAGCGGCGAGCACACGGACCCCATGACCCCAGTGTCTCAACCCCAAACGGCTCAAATATGTAATCACCTGCTAGGTTAGCATATTTACGCTGATTGAGGCCTTCAGCCGATGCAGCAGCAGCGCCGGCACATCCGGATGTGCTTGGAAAATGATATCTTGGGAAGAGAAATATCTAATAACGTAGAAATATCGTCGAAACATATAATTTATAAGTAGCTGTGTGACACCAGGACGACCTAACAAGGTAGATTGAATAACTAACCACAAGTTTTGACTCAATGTTGTATGACGATAAAAACTAGGTACTTCTTAAACAATAGTTTCATGACTTCATCTAATAAGAAATCAACTCCTTCAGATTGAATAGATTAAAAGATGGAAGATACTTAACATTTGTAGATATTTGTTTAATGTTTTATGAGAAAACGGTTATATTATCATAATATTAAATACCTACGTTACAAATATAATCAAAACATTGTGGTCGCAGTAGGAAAGCTGGAGTCGTTTTACTTTATTTCCCGTATTTTCCAGCTCAGGCAGGAAAGTTGTCACTACTCTGCTGCTTGTACCGCGAGGATGAAGGAAAGAATCTTGACCATAAGCCCTATCAGCATGGCAGTAGAAGAGTACATTCTTTTAAATTTCCTGCGAAACATTGGATAACGACAAACTTTCCGAGTGTAATAGTAAGGGGTCATCTAATAAATTTCACGTCTTTATCCCCTAAGGGGTTGACTAAGGTGTTTATTTTGCGAGGCACACACAAAAAGTAACATAAATTGTCCTCATTCATCATTAGGACTAGGGAAATTGATAACAATGATCATTTTCGTTGTATTTTTTTCAAGTCCTGACCATCGATCGCGTATTATTTACAGTTTTCGCTACACGGTGTAACACATTAACAAAACGGTAATAAAATCGAAAGTCTTATTGTTAATGATCACGCCATTGTAATTAACGACCGCATGTACCAGTTTTAACGAACAAAATACCTTAGATTTTTTTCCAAGATCCATCTCAAACCGAGTGCGATTGCGTGTAACATCGGTCCTGTTATAGTTTATGTTCGGATTTAAGCCCTATCGCAGTAAGTGTGGAACTGTACATTGACTGAATGCATTCAAACTGTAGCAGCCAGAGGGCAGTTAAAATGCTGTACGTCTGTTATTACTTATTTACTGGACTGATTTTGTTATATTTTGAAAGTTAGTGTAGTGATTCTGTCAATCATCCGCTGAGCTTTTCAGGGCTTGCCCTAACCTAGTAAGGCTCGGCTCTCCAGTCTATCTGCGAAGCGGCTGACCTTCGATATTTTCCATGAAGCGACTGCCATCTGACGTCCACAACCCACTGGTGATATCGAAGTTCTGTAGTTAGACCAGTCGCATTATTTACGGAATAACACATTAGAATATATTTTATCTCTGCGTTATGTTCTTGTACTTAACGAGAAAAATTTTCAACGCGAGCGAACTCGTGGGTATCGGCTAGTCGAAACTATAGATAAAAGTAGCAATGACTATAAAACAATATCATCATTAACTTGCCTTTTAAGGAGAAACAACTTTATAACCTAAACACGGCATCCTACTTTTCAATGACCATAAACCCAACCTACACACGCTCGCAAAAACTTTTTCGTGGTAGTATTTTCGCATGAGTCATTAGGTGAAACACCTTTGCAAATAACATCAGAATTTGCTAAAAACAGGATGAATTCACAATAGTTGCAATAGATTTTTACAGTTAGGTCAAATCTTCTTCTTTTTAAGTATCTTCACTTATCACTTTATCTCCGTAACGGTAAACACCTCAGAGTAATAATAAAGGATCATTATTATTAGTCTGAGGTAGACAAGCGCATAATACACCCTCATTATAGTCGGTGCCACAATATAGGGGGCAAAACTATTGCCGTTGCCGGTGAACGATGGAACCACTCATATAAAAGAAGATGAAGAAGTACACTATTCAACTGACTTACGACGCCTTTATCCCGAACAACGCGGGCCGGGCAGAGATGTACCTCCAACCTCTGTAGATGTATGTCCAAGAAGTTGGCCCCCCACTTATCGATTACAAAAATTTTGAAAGTTGTTCTGGGTTGTTCTAGGTTTGTGCTACTTTGTTCCAAAACATTATAGAGCTAAGACTGAAATTTTCAGAGAAAATTTTTTTCGCAATTATCACAAATAATAATTTTTGAACTGGCAACTTTTAAGATATCACAACATAGAACAACCGCCAGAATCGAGATACCTTAAAAGTGGGGTGCCAGTTAAAAAAATATTATTTGCGAAATTTGCGAAAATAGTTTGTTTTCGGGCGCGATATTTTGGAACAATATAGAACAAATCTAGAACAACCCAGAACAACCGTCAAAATCGTAATATCTTAAAAGTGGGGTGCCAGCTCAAATTTTAGTTTTTTCTTTAATTTTCCCTGAAAATGTCATACTCAGCTCTATAACGTTTGGGAACAAAGAAGAACTAACCCAGAACAACAGAGAACAACCGTTGTAATCCCGAAAGCTCGAAAATGTGGTGCTAGCTCAAAAATTATAATTTGTGAAATTTGCGAAAAATAATTTGTTTTCGTTGCGATATTTTGGAACAATATAAAACAAATCTAGAACAACCGCCAGAATCGTGATAACTTAAAAGTGGGGTGCCAGTTCAAAAATTATTATTTGCGATAGTTGCGAAAATAATTGGTTTTCGGGCGCGATATTTTGGAACAATATAGAACAAACCTAGCACAACCCAGAACAACCGCCAGAATCGTGATATCTTAAAAGTGGGGGGCCAGCTCAGAAATTAGCTTTTTTGGATTTTCTCTGAAAATTTCAGTCTTAGCTCTAAAATGTTTTGGAACAAAGTAGCACAAACCTAGAACAACCCAGAACAACTTTAAAAATTTTTGTAATCGATAAGTGGGGGGCCAACTTCTTGGACGTCAGAGATGTCCCTCTCATACCGTGGAAGCCGTCTTCGCGAGAACCGAGCGTTTTAAACGTTCGTTTCTCTGCCGAACGATGGTGGCTTTAAACGCCCTACCTGCGCACGTGTTTCCTTCAACATATAACCCTGGGTTCTTTAAGCGAAGCGTGAAGAGGCACATTACTGGGTCGTCAAGTTAAGGGCCACTCTCTATAGTATTCCTGTGTACTATGAGAGTCGCCCACAATCGCCAGACGTCGTCGCCACAGCTTACGATCAGGCGGGTGGCGTCAATTTGTCGACCTCAATATAAAAAAAAACGATATTTACTGCAAAAGTTAACCTTGATATTGCCTTAAGGGTTTTGGTAATAAATCAGTGGAACAGTGTAGGTTGCTACTGACATGTGTGTTTGTTCATCATATTGTAGTATACTATTTCACCAAGTGCCGACAACGTCGAAAGCATTATTAACTATATTTTGAAGTCGGTTAAATCAACTTTCGTGCTTGACAATGTTGTTGCAATTACATCTGACCTTGCTGTTGACTCCCGTGTAATAATAGAATTAGATTTATTACATCTTACCGTCATTTTTTGTCATTTCAAGACTTTCGCTTGCTCCACTTTTAGGCATTGTCTTGTCAACAGCTTCCGCTAACTCGCAAACTTGAAATAAACCTTATTTTTATGAAATTTAAGTTCATAAATGTACTAACGTGTAGTGTTATGGATTCTTCAGTAATATTTTTAGTGAGAGGATGATTTTGCTGTCTCTTTCTGACGTTTTGTTTTGGTTGATGGACATTGAGTCGACACGAACTTATATGAATAAGAAGACAATAGTTACGCAATTACTATTTTTAATTATGATATTGGTTACATTGTAATATACTACTGGGAACATCGTAGAACACTCAGAACATTATCAATAAGTAGATTAACATAGCAAAGGCCGCCGTAACTTAACAGGCTAAGGCGATGGAGAAATACTATGGAGGTTTATCCCGTTTTCCATCTCAAGGTCCCACACGAAGCCGGCCCCTCTGGTCCCACAGCGGGCAGGCGAAGTGCCTAAATGCATTCCCAACCACGTAAAAAAAGATAGCAGCAATAGAAGTTGTCAGATCGATCAGTAGGCGAAACTAATCTTGATACTTACCCTGAACCTTTGTACTCTATAATTATAAGATATTAACCATAATTGCCTACCATAACTGCTCCAGAATTCTTATTTTATAGTTACTAGACTAAACTGTACCTATTAGATTCAGTAATTATACAGACATTAACTTTAGTTGTCCTATTAGAATTATAGACAGCTGTTTGTTCATTGTCATTTATTTACTAGCGGATACCTGCGACTCCGTACTGCGTACTTTACTTTACTCCGGGTGGAATATGTAATTTTCTAAGTTCTCATCACTTCCCACCCACTCGGACACAGTACTGGGTAAAAAAGTAGCTGCTAATACTCAGGGGTAATATAAATGCCACTGGAAATACTCTCTGGTGCGTACCAGAGACGCCCAGCAACGGACGAAGGTGAGGCCGCGGTAGGTTAACCTTTAAAAAGTTTTCAACTTGAATCTGAGACATTACCTCTATTTTTAAAATCCCACGTACCTATTCAAAGGTATGTTAGACGGATAGTAACCTCTCCCTACTGAAAAACACGCGCGCAGAAACACAATACGACAAACCTCCTTGCCCATCATAGCGCTCTGAAGAGTTTGTCAGTACCCAATTATATCGCAGGAAATTTCAAAAAAATGTGGTATTGTGTCACGTGATCGACATTTTTTGCGATATCATTGGTTATCGACAAACTATCTAACCACAATTAACCCCAATTATCTGAACTCACAAACTACAAGCTCTATGCCCTTGATATATTCCAACAAAAAGAGTTAAATATCTCAGTCTAATAGTTCGCACAGCCTTCAATAATATGTAGGTCAGTAGTACCAGTATAGTACCTACGTACACGTTCAAAGTCAGTTACATGATATCGAGATACACACTAGTTTTATTTGGTTAAATTGGCATCTAGATAACTAGTATTGGACTCCATAAGTGTACTTTTAATAGATAAATTAAAAAAAAGTGTGTGTGTCAGCTCCGACGCACGACTGGAGTTTACTCCTTAAGTACGAGTATCTAACCATAACAAATTAGAAAGTTGCGCACCAAAAACGTGACACGATTTTCGTTACTTGTTAGTAGGTTTTACCCCTCGGATTTTTCTCATACCGGGCGCCTTATATATGAAAATCGATTCTTAAGGAGTAAACTCCAATAAATGTTTATTTCATTCAAATAAAACAAAAAGGAATAATATCTATTTTACTGTTTTTCACTCATGGGACATCCCGCTACACTAATAAGCATGTGACCATAACATACTAGTGTTGTCAATATCAAAAGCAAGTATGTAATGTGTAATTATAATGCCGAACTCACATTTCGCCAAAACCAAGGCAGAAAAAAAAATTTAGAAGGTCATTGACACCGATTATCAACACAAAATAAATACGACCCCACCGCCCGTCACCCCGCGCCCCGCAGTGACTTCTTTGTTCCTTGGTGGCAATGACCTTTTATATCAATCTATTTAGGATTAGGTATAGTAAATGTTTATAGCATCCTTACATACATACACGCTTACATAATATAGTTAGTTAAGTTTCAGTTAGAAGTAGTTAAGCTTTCACAAAAGTGTCCGGATGCGTCTGCGATCCGTAGGTTAAGGAAATATAACAACTTTTTACTTCGTTTTCTACTTAATAACTACATACGAACATACACATCATCAAGCCTATATCACCGAAGGTGTAGGCAGAGGTGGCATTACCTCCACACCTATTCTTTGCCAGTAATTTTGTTGGTCAACGTAATAGGGGGCAATCCTATTGCCGTTACAGGCTAGTATAGAAATTCTATAACTACTTTTTTTACGTAATTCAAACGATAATTACAACAGCCAGGAAAGATGTTTCATACCAATAAATCCCATCTCTGAAGTCCGTGTAATTTTTAATAATAATGTAGGTAGGTATATTAAAATAAAAACACACATTAACAAAGAGTGCTTGCCTTCCTCCCACAAAGAACTTACAACTTGCACACATACATACTGTTGTAGAAAACGAGGTCCTTGTCCTTGAGCTAGCCATAGAGAATATAGATTATATAGTTGTCTATTGTATGGGGTTAGGTGTCATTACTGTCAGTGCGAATAAAAATGTATACGATTTTAGCTTGTACTCTCATGTTGTTTTCCAAGTTAATAAACGTGTTGTTTGTTATTCAATTGTGTTAATTCACTCATAAACCAACACACTACATACAATCACGCCTGTATCTACGAAGGGGTAGGCAGAGGCATATTATCGCCCACTTTTGCCAGTATCTTAGCTGGTCCCACTTAATAACCTGGCTCTATATGTTTGCCAAAGTATCGTCCGTTGAATAGCACTTGTAGGTGAGGTTGGATTGTATGTATCTCTGGAATCTTGGTGAGACTAGTAGCTATGTACAATTTGTAGGAACAAATCACATTGAAATGGTTTCAAGGTTAAGAACATGAAGTTCACAACAGCTAGACTGTTACAATACTCAGCTATTGGTGATTGTTTCTCGTTGTCCGATAACGTTATCGGTGTTCTTGCACGTTTGGCAGCCCACGTATTATTGATGCATACGTCAAATATATTGACCGTCATTTGACGGTAGTATAGGTCTAGTAGGTATAGGTAAAACGGCGTAAGCTGAGCTTTCCATGAGAGATCACGTAAAGTAGAGTAAAAAGGTTGGGTGTACAACACATGTGTGTGTAAAACATTTATTTTTTACGAGTCGATGACGATGTAGATTGACTATGTAGGTACAATTGATGAAAATTTAAAGAAAATTTTTCGAGCCGTTTTCGATGATAAAAAACCTGTTTTTTAGCGATTTTCAATTCCTTGATCCGGCCCTGGACCTTCCCCGTCATCTGTACCACTATGAAAATACACGTTCGTGCTAAAGAACGAAATCAGTCGATGATGCAGACTGTATGTAGTTAGCTCTCATACACACATACACAACATACGTTACATACACTCTCCAGGAATCACTTGTTTCGACATGGCGGACCTCACAGATCACGGGAAATTAAAAAATGTAAAACATGAAAATTTAAACGCAAAAAGAAAATTATAAATGTTGTTTAATAAGTGTAAATCGGCATCAAGATCTTATCTCATGTGATTATGAACAATAAACACTTTCGGCTGTGCCAAATTTCTTTTAAAACCTTTTGTGTTGCAGTAATTAACTAGAACTAGTTATCCCGACGAACTTTGTATCGCCTGAAATAAAAAAAAAAAAAAAGAATATTTTAATATTTCATGCAAATGTATGTGAATTGAAAAACGCGACCGACGGACAGACAGACAGACAAATTGTCGTATTAAATATATAGATAACTAGCTGTACCCTGCCACGCTTCGCTGTGGCACAGTTTTTTTATTGATGAAAAAATTAGATAAAAACATTCCTTGATGCGGATTATATATCATGCTAAAATTTCAGCTCGATCGGTGCAGAACTTTTTGAGTTTTTGAAGCGTATACAAACCAACATAAAATTTTTATATATACAGAAGATAGATTATATAGCGATTGGTTAAAAAAGATCATTAGTCAGTATCCCACTAAATTCTAGTAGTAATATTAAGATATTTTGAATTTATACCTGTATGTATACCAAAAGGCTTCGAATATAAAATAGCAGCCATTATAGTGGACGTTATTAGTGTAGATATTATCTATCTATCTATCTATCTATATATATATAAAAATCAATTGCTGTTCGTTAGTCTCGCTAAAACTCGGGAACGGGTAGACCGATTTGGCTAATCATTCACCGAGCCTTTTCCCAACTCAGTTGGGGTCGGATTTCCAGTCTAACTGCGATTCGGCTGAACTTCGATATTTTCCGTGAAGCGACTGCCATCTGACCTTCACAACCCATGGGCGATATCAAAGTTCTGTAGTTAGACCGGTCGGATTTTTGATTTAGGGCTCCAACTACCCCTAACGACTGCCATAGATGTTAGTATGACAACCGGGACCAACGGCTTAACGTGCTCTCCGAGGCACGGAGGGGTCTCAATGTCTTAAGAAATGGTCACCCAACCTAAGACCGACCTGAGTCGATGTTGCTTAACCTTTGCAATGTGTTAACATTGTCGGTTACCACTAGACCACGAGCCCCTCCTAATATTGGCTAATATTGGTCTTGAAATATTCCTGGAAGTCCAGGGAAGGTTTAAAAGTAAAATTTCAGGCGGTACGAAGTTCGCCGGGACCACTAGTAGGAAATAAATAGAAGAACAAAAAACCCCTGACCCGCGAAACGTCGGTATCATTACGTGCACATTAGGTTAAGATATATTTTTATATATTCTTAGTTATAAGGTACTCGTATTTATGTACTTAATATAGTTTAAAGATTTATTTACTAATACTTAAATAAATGACAAAAAAAAGATATAAACACTCACACTCATATCACGCCCATATCCCCGAAGGGGTAGGCAGAGGTGCATTACACACCCACAACTTGCTAGTATTTCTAGTCCCACGTAATAGGGGGCAAGCCTATTTCCGTCACCGGACACACATTAGCATGGGTAATGTCCAAAATGGCCGAATTAATTTAATAAAAAGTAGCAGTAATATTGTAATTTTGAAAAAAAAAAACATTAAACCCGTTGCCTTGCGATGAAATGTTGATGAAAGGCAACAAAATCTTACGTGCTATGGCACGGCCAATTAAAGTCCAGGGCGTCTCGGACTATAAGATATGTAACTTGTCATTATTGTTGGCGATATCACCCAGTACATTTGTGAATAGTATTGTGACATTGTACCATACGTCCATAAGTACTTACATAAAGTGTTTCAGTTATCATCACGCTATAAGATATCGTAACATGAAATCTACAATTCGAAGTCACGATTCTACATAGAAAACGGTATCTTTACTTACCAAAGTTGCGTCAAACCGGGGTCGTGCTGGGAACGGACTCAGTAAGCGTTATTATTACCTAACTGTTATAAAATACGTGCATTTTTGTAAAACATTAGGTAGGTATATATACTTGATGATTCTTCAGATACTTAGCATCATCGGCCTATCGTTGTCCACTGCTAAACACAGCGGCTTCTTTTTGTTGTTGTGCTGCAAGACGCCCCAGGTAAGTAAGCACTCGAAAGAATTCCCTGGAGCACCGCGCCGGGCGGATTTCGGCCACCTTGTTGGTCGGATTTTACCCCGCGTCGGTGAGTAAAGGCGTGCGTGGGGTGAACATAGGTCTCTGAAATAATTTTACAGTGTAACCCGTCCATTGACACCTTTCATTCTATCCAACGAGTAATTGGTCTCACGTAATACTTATGGGCCAAGCCCATTGCCGTTACCGATCAGTCAGGCACTATATAAAATCTAACCACTCTGTATTTCAAACCAAAATTCTAACAGCCAGGACAGTAGTAAAAAAACGATATAATAAGGGTTCCGAAACTTGAACTACGGAACCCTACAATAATAGTCTATGTAAATAGCCTTAATATGAACGGCTCCATTTCTTTGTGTCTGCTAGCTCTCAGATATTGGTGGAACTAATACATAATATAGGTAGGTATACAAAAAGTTCACAATCTTAAATTATTTCTCATGTTTTATTCGAAAGAAAATGATTCTTGTTCTTTGTTACCTACTAAAGTACAAGGGCATGGAAAAAATGGCTATGATACATAATTAGCCCATATAATTACCCAGATGGGTAATTATAACTGTTCCGTTTAAAATTGCGTTCACCATAACATACATTGTATAAAACAAAGTCGCTTGCGCTGTCTGTCCGTCCCTACGTATGCTTAGATCTTTAAAACTATAAAACGAACCAAATAATAGAGTGGTTCTCGGGAAAGGTTTTAGTATTAATTTGTTCACGGGCAAAGCGAAGTGTATTATATATGTAAAAGCTAAATGTAATATCGTATGTAAAAAAAAATATATAAATGTACCATTTCATTTCATTTATTCTTTATTGTACACATAAAAAAAACCCTTCCCTAAACTTCTACGAATATTTTAATATTTCATGCAAATGTATGTATTATTAATTATAATTGAAAAACGCGACAGACGGACAGACAAATAGTCGTATTAAATATATAGATATGCACAAAGGCGTGCTTAAGTCAATCGATGACTTTTCTTCCAGCAGACCCAGAGTTATATAGAAAAAGAATTAAAATTTACAAAGACATTTTTAGACAATTTACAAAACCATTGTTAAATGCGTAAAATTAAACGACCTTTAACTTGTACTAATAGTTTTTCTTTTAGAAAATAAATATGAGGCTTCTTTGAATTTGAAGAAAAAAATCTTTCTGTCGTCAAACTATTGATAGTTGATTCAGATGGTGTATTTTTTTTTGCCAAAGCCTCGTAGTTATATCTACGAGTATCAGCAGGTGCCCCGCGTGTAAGTTCGGATGGTTCGGGCACTGGAAATGTTGGTAGAGCCATAGAATAGACAATAGTACTTACATACAGAAATTGCTCTTCGACGTTAATTAAAGCACATTCTTTTGTTTACAGAGAACATAATTCGAACGTTAGGGATGTCAGGAAAGTACCAGCATAATGACGTTAATGCCTCAATATCAACTTTATGGTCAATGCCGTATCACAAACAAGAGGCAACCCTTACTGACTTACAATTTCAAATGTGTGTGAACTTAGCAGATCATTGTCCAGCAGATCAAAAAAAAATGTGAGTTCTTTTCGCATGCAGCTGAGTTCTACAGTTCCTGATAGTTTTTGGAAATAGTTCTAGCGTTTTTACCCCAAAAAATGTCAATAAAAAAATGATCTGCTAACTTCCCGTAGCAGATCATTAATTAGCAAATCAAAAAAAAAAACGCCAGAACTATTTCTAAAAACTATCAGGAACTATAGAACTCAGCTTCAAGCGAAAGGAACTCACTTTTTTTTGATGTCCTGGACAATGATCTGCTACGGGAAGTTAGCAGATAATTTCGTTAATTGACATTTTTTTGGGGTAAAAACGCCAGAACTATTTCTAAAAACTATCAGGAACTATAGAACTCAGCTGCATGCGAAAGGAACTCACTTTTTTTTTTATTTGCTGGACAATGATCTGCTACGGGAAGTTAGCAGATAATTTCGTTAATTAACATTTTTTGGGGTAGAAACGCCAGAACTATTTCTTAAAACTATCAGGAACTATAGAACTCAGCTGCATGCGAAAAGAACTCCAACACATTTTTTGATCTGCTGGACAATGATCTGCTACGGGAGGTTAGTAGATCATTTCTTTAATTGACATTTTTTGAGGTAAAAACGCCAGAACTATTTCTAAAAACTATCAGGAACTATAGAACTCAGCTGCATGCGAAAGGAACTCACTTTTTTTTTTGATTTGCTGGACAATGATCTGCTACGGGAAGTTAGCAGATCATTTCTTTAATTGACATTTTTTGGGGTGAAAACGCCAGAACTATTTCTAAAAACTATCAGGAACTATAGAACTCAGATGCATGCGAAAAGAACTCACATTTTTTTTTGATCTGCTGAACAATGATCTGCTAAGTTCACACACATCAATTTCAAGTTGTCGCTGACGTCATGTATTTTTTGCGATTGTTAGGCGAGTGACATTATAGGTCTGGCAGAGCCCCTTAGCACTACATATTAATGTTTTAGTATTAGGTACGTTTTATCGTAATTTTTAAAACATCCAGCGTTTTTCCTTACACTTAATTGCATGAAAATTGTCTCTTGTACTTTTGACTGCATATTAACGGCTTATATTAATAAAAACTTTATCATTACAGGTAAATCTTCTCATCATTTCGGAATAACGTAAGTTCGACAACATCCATTCTTATTTGTAGCTTAGATATACTTTCCAGTAAGTAAGTACGTATACCTACCACTACATACTTAGTTACTCAATTATACACACACACACACAACCTGTTGTGAGGCCTAGTGATGAAATGTTGTGCCGCTACGGCACAGCCAATTAAAGTCCTGGGCGTCTCGGACTATTTTTTATTTATACTACAATACTTTATTATACTACTGCTTTTTATTTATACTCAAATATTATGTATAGACTACCAATAAAAACTCAGGGCCACTCTTCTCCTATCGCCAATAATTACAATCATTCCGTCAATCATGCGAGTGTTTGGCAAAGGTTTTTACAACATTACGGTGACATAAAGGTACATACATACCAATGTTAATGTGTCCCTACGTTGGATCGATAGTGGTCTTACCAAGATCTCACCTACCGGTTAACCTGCCGACAGACGGACTAGGATCTCTCGCCCCAAAGTTACTGTCAAAATGTGGGCGCATCTGTCCACTTACCACCTCAACGATACAAACGTATCGAGCGACAATAAAACAAATATTATCGATTCTAGATCACTCGGGTATAAGGTTAATCAGATAACTAACCTATAATTGCACAGTTCAAACCGTTTTTGTTTACAAAGATTTCTCACCAACGACAAGGTATTCTGTACGTGAGAAGTATATCAATTAGGTATAAGAATAGGAATAACTTTGTGGTATGTGAATTAGGGTCAGACGTGGCTTTCCGCCAGCCAGTTGCCTTACGACATCCATTGTGACGATGAAGGGACTGATTGTAAAATAGATGAAGATTTTCTGTTACGAATTATGTAGGTAGGTACCAATTTAACGTTAGGTACGTTATAAACTTAAGACTAACGGGTCTTTTACGCGATTATTGAGATATATACATACCTCTTTATTACCCGACGTTTCGGCCCTGTTACAAGAGCCGTGGTCACGGGTGGACTAGTCCTGAGACTAGACTAGTAGTAGTAGTGGAAGAGTCCACCCGTGACCACGGCCGTTAGTCTTAAGTTTATAATGTGTACAAAACGCGAAAGTTTAAAGAAGTATTTAACGTACCTAATCAAAATTATTTGGTTCTTGGTTTTCTTCTAAAATAAAAGCCATAAAACAAATGACGTTTAAAATAGTAAATCATAAATGACCTGGCTTGGAGAAATTCTATATATTTTTGTATTTCAAAGCAATTTATTTTTATTTTTTAAGTCCGCGGCCGAATGCCGCGGCAGCTCTAACGTCCGTTGCCGGGCGTCTCTGGTTACAAGCAAAAGGTAATTCCAGTGGCGCCCGGCGGTATTTCAATGCAATGAGTTTGCTTAAACTATCCAACGCTAACCTTAATAGCGCGATCTAGAAATTATGAATATGTGATGTGAAGCAAAAATTCGATGTTGTCGGTATTGGTTATCGTAGCTCAGTGGTCAGAGCACTCCCTGTGAGGGAAAGTCCGTGGGTTCGTGTCCTGCCGATGACATCAGTTTTTGTGATCTATTTATAATTTCTTTCTTAATATTTTAGGAATAGTTTAAGCAAACTCATTGCTTTGTAATACAAAAATATATTGATTTGGTAAAGATTCATCTAAAATTCAGTGTTTAAATATCGTTGTAACACGATACACTGATACCGTTAGTTCGGCAGAACTCCGGTAGGTGGATCCAACGCTAACCTTAATAGCGCGATCTAGAAATTATGAATATGATATGAAGCAAGAATTCGATGTTGTCGTCGGTATTGGTCATCGTAGCTCAGTGGTCAGAGCATTCGCCCTGTTAGGGAAAGTCCGTGGGTTCGTAATGTGACTTAACTACTATAAACATTAACTTAACGTTTTTTCCGACGCATACGAGTGTATCAGCGAAGCGTACTCTTATTTCTTCATCTTAAAGGTCACAACACACTGAGTGCGAACGTTGCTTTTCTATAAAATTACATGACAAACAAATTCTTTGACAATCTGCTATCAATATTCCATCTAATCATCTCTAACATCAAAATCAAAAGACAGATTTAAACACTTACGGACTAGAGATGAAACGGATATCCAGATCTATCCGATATCCGGACTATCCAGCCAAATGGCAGGGTAGTAAAATATGCTCAGACGAAAAAATAGATTAAACAGTCCTTATTTCAATGAAACTGACGGACGAAATCTCAACCAGATACGGGAGATGGTTATAAAGGGTTCTAAGAGCTGAGAAAGATAGAGATAGGTGGAAATGCGGGTTCACCCAAGTCAAGTAATATTCGTAATATATAAGACGCCCACTTTTTGCCAGTAACTATTAGTCCTATATAATTGGGGCTCAGCCAATTGCCACTATCTAGCACATTTATGTTTGCTAGAACAGAGAGTACAATGATTTCAATATTAGAATCAATGTTTGCATAATCTACTTCTAACAAATCCATATGTCGGCACTTGAGTAATAGTGACTATTTTTAGGAAATCATACGTTATTGCTGGCAGATCATAAAACTTCTCAAAGTGATTTGTTTATAGCATAACTTTTCAAAATACTTAAAATATTTACGTTTAAATGGTTCAAGATTAGAATGAGGATTGAGGAACTTATTTTAATAAATTTATATTTTATTTGTACCTAAAATATTTTTATCATAACTAACACTGTCCGAATTAACAATTTTAATTTAATTTGTTACAATATTACTACTCTCCAACCTCACAAAATAAATAATTCCCGTCACGCCATCAGTGTGTTAAAGTCTTTATCTTGATTTACAAATCACCAAGTGTCGGATAAAACAGCGCTCATTACAACGATCTCGGAAAATACGATGTTTCGCAACTTTCCCTGAATAAATACACTTTAATAGATAGGACCATAGGATAGGACTACTTTAAATAAACAAAGGTTTTTTTGTTATGGATAAAATTGTTCAAATAGTAAGCAATGATGGTCGATTGTGACGTCGACCAATTTACGGCAACTCAAAGCTACAAGAGTCGATTTATGTTTTGCATATTAAATTGTCCGAAAAATTGCTCTATATTGCTCCAGCAATCATTGCTCTAACTAAAGAATGCACTCAGATTATTTCTTTACGCAGCCGTTAGGAGGTTTCTCAATCTGTAGCATCCACCGCTGGTAATTAAGGTCCCGCTACTAGTGGGTCACTGTTTTTGATATTTTTTAATGTATTTTTATAGATCTAGCGTGAAACATATAAGTTTCAGTCTTTATATCGGCTTAAAGTAAATCTAAGCAACTTTCATACTAAACATAATACGATAGCTACCGGATTGAATTGTGTAACATTATAATCCAAACCGCAAAATTATATCATTCATGTTCAGATTTCTTACATTTCACTTCAATTGTTCTTACTATCTACGAATAAAATAATAGGTATTTAATAGCATATTTGATAGTAAGAAAGCGAAGTTCATCAATTTAACACTTCTACTTTCTTTCATCAATAATTGTTTAATATAAAACTTGTTCTTTCGTTACACCTGTACTTGAATAGTGGAACTGGTGAAATATTTTGTAAAAAAAACTAGCCTAGTGCATGTACTGTAAGGTTATAAAATAAAAAATAAAAAATAAAATAAAATAACGTTTATTATCTTTGAAATTTTCAGAAAATTATTTAGATTCGTCAGAAGTTGGTGTGACTCTACCGAGGGTTCCAAAATGCAACGAGACTGAGAAGAGCCCTCAAGAAACTCAGCTCGGCTTTTTTCAAAATATTTCATCTTAAATCTAATACAGAGTTATTTAGAAAGGAGCAATTCGTTACGTTGTTACAACCAGGCCGCCTTGTCATCTAAGAAATCATTAATACTATAATAAGCTTTATGGCACAATTTACTTTTTATTAGTTTTTTAAATTTATTGACAGATAAATTTGCTATTTCGGTTGGCAATGTATTGTACATTCGAATAAAGTTCCCCGCAAAAGAATTACTCACTTTATGAAGCCTAAATTTAGGAACAGCCAGTTTATCCTTATTTCTTAAGTTTAGATTATGATTATCACTATTTTTCACAAATTTACTTTTGTTCTTGTGGGTATACAATAAAATTTCATAAATATACTGTGAATACACTGTAAGGATGTTAATATGCTTAAACTTATCTCTTAATGACTCCCGAGACCCCATTCGATAGATAGTCCGGATAGCCCTCTTCTGCAACACAAAGATGCATTCAATATCGGCAGCGTTACCCCACAGTAGTATGCCATATGTCATGATACTGTGGAAGTAGCTGAAGTAGACAAGACGCGCCGTTTTAATGTCTGTAAGTTGTCGGATCTTTTTGACAGCATAGGCTGCTGAACTAAGCCTGGCCGAAATTTTCCCGATATGAGGCCCCCATTGCAATTTGGAGTCTAACGTTATGCCCAGAAAGACAGTGTCATCGACCAATTCTATTATATCATCCCTAACCTTAACACTGGTTTTAACAAGTCTTACATTAGGTAAGGTGAATCTTACACATTTAGTTTTATTTTCATTTAATAATAAATTATTAGCACAAAACCAGTGGACTATCCTAGAGAGGGCAATGTTTACATCGTCAAGTTCGCGCTGTCCACGTTTAACTTTAAATATTAAAGAAGTGTCATCAGCAAACAAAACTACCTCGTGGTCGTCTCTTATGAGGTGAGGGAGATCATTAATATATACTAGAAACAGAAAAGGTCCCAAAATTGAACCCTGCGGTACCCCCATTGCTACAGGAGAACCAGGTGACTGTTTACCATTGATCACTACTTTCTGGACCCTATCACTTAAGTAAGAATTGACGAAATTCAAGGCCGTCCCCCGGATTCCGTAATGATCAAGTTTCTTAATTAAAGTCTGGTGCTGAACGCAATCGAAGGCCTTAGATAAGTCACAGAATACACCATAAGCATCATATGACTCATCCCAGGCCCTGTATATACACTCTAATAATTTAATACCGGCATCAGTGGTGGACCGACCACGAGTGAAACCGAATTGTTTTGTATGTAATAGTTTATTAACGTTAAAGTGATTTTGCATTTGATTAAGCATAATTTTTTCAAAAATTTTACTAAATGTAGGTAGTACAGAAATGGGACGGAAATTGGACGGATCTGAAGTACTACCCGATTTAAACAGGGGAATTAATTTACTAGATTTCATTAAATCAGGGAACACACCACTATCAACACAATTATTAAATATTATTACTAGTTCAGGAGCAACCATTTCAATAAAAGAATTTACTAAATACACAGAGATGCCCCAGAGGTCAGCTGTTTTCTTGATATTTAAAGATTTAAAAGTTTTTAAGATAGTGTTTATGTTAACTTTACTGAATTTAAATATAACGTTACAACAAGGAACGTTTGCTTTTAACAAAGATTCTGCAATGGGGGTTGAAGAGCCTAGGGTTTTTGTCAAATCAGTCAGGTTTGGAACTGTTGCAGAAGGAACAAACTGCGGAGTACCACTCATTAGCTCGTTATAAAGGTTATCCGTTTGTTGGACTACGACTTGCTTGGCAGCTGACTCCAAGTGTAAGATGTGCCCCTGGGCATCCCGTAGCTCCTGTTCCAGCAAGGTAGTCCTCCTCAAGGTCCCTTCATACTCGTCACTGCACTCTTGAAACCTATCTACTATTGATTGAAGGTGGTTCCGCTGCATTACAATTTCATCATAACTAATATGAAGCCTAGCTAGTTCAGATTTTAGTTTTTTACTATCGTCTAAAGCACCTATCAACAAGTTTTCATTTTCTTCTCTTTCTTTTTCTAATTGTAAACAGAGCTCTGTTTTAGATTTAAGTTCCTGCAACACCAGCTGAAGTTTGGGCTCCTCCTGCTGGCGGGATAAGGCTCTACGGCTACGGGTATTCATATTCTCGACAAATAAGTGCAATTAAACGCAATTTAGAAAATACAAGTAGGTAGTTCGAGGTTATGTTAGGTACCGGTAAATTAAAATCAAAACTTTTCTGTACTTATGAAAATAGATCGCCTGTTTTCAATGTTGAGTATATGAATAAACACGTATAATAAAATAATTTTACCTATTATAGGAGAAACATTATGTATTTACGTGAAATAACATTGAACAATACGGTCAGCTGATTCGTCACTTTTTAGCTTATTTTTACACTAATATACACAAAATTCTTTGAAATGATTATTTTTGCACTACTATTGTGATGATATTGGAGTTATCTGATGTAATTTGTATTTATTTCACTAATAAATTTATAGGAGCTAAAATTTTACGACTGTTCAATAGTGTTGCCAGACGCAGAAAAACCATATATAACCATAAATATACTTCAAATGCTAATAAAGTATCCAACAAGCAACAAGCCATACCTCGGAAAGTTCAGCAGTCGGTCCCGGTTGTCATACGAACATCGGTACGGATCCCTAAATCAAAATTCGACTGGTCGCCATTCAAATGCACTGGGGTAGTACCACTATCCAAAAATTCTATGAACTGCCTAGGTGGCTCTGGAGGTCAAATGACAGTCGTTCCATGGAAAGTAACAAAGTTCAGCTGCGGCTGAACTTTGTTACTTCGCAGTTAGACAGAAAAGCCGACCCCAACTGGGTTGGGAAAAGGCTTGGTGGATGACAGTATCTATCATAAATAATTCGTCTTTATGAAGTAAATCGAGACACATACAAAAAAACACTATACCTACTACTTAAAACAACACAGTCCCCTGGCATGCCGAAGATATACTACTATAGCGACGGAAAGGAAATGCCGACGAAAGAATTTGCAAGTGCAAGTTTCTAATAGGCACTATATTACATATCCCAGTGCCTACAAACGAGTAATGTTGACATTATCGCCATAAAATGTGCAATATGTCCTCCGATAAACCAACCAGTTACGTACAACAGGTCAGACAAGCCAGACGTCTAGAGAAAGCTAAGAGTTATAGAGGATTCCCAGCACAATTCAAAGGATTATTTTGTGAATACTTTCTGTTTCTAAGAAAGTAACGTTTTAAAATGAAATCGAAAGTACTGGAACCTTTTGTTGTGTATGTTTTGTTTGATACAAAATAGTCGCAATATAATGCGAGACATAAATGTGGAGATGATAAAGTGACTGATGAAATGGTATGCGGATTTCCCAATTCTTGCAGTTTCTATGCAAAATCTCTTGTTGGTGTGAAGTCCTCAAAAATACTTAAGTACTTATATATATAAATATACCTACAGACAAGTAATTACTAACTTGCTATTTCCAAATTCTGTGCTGCAGATGCCACATCTCATGCAAAAACTGATGTCATGGAGTCGTTCTCACGCTGTCTCATATTCATACAGCTTGTTTCCTAACGTCCTGAATTCTCGAATGTATGGCGGTATTTTGACACAGCGGTAGTGTAGATACATTGGGATACCATCCGGATGAGCGCCCATTGGTTTGGAAGACTATCCTCATTAGGTCTGTGCACTATTGGTCGAGAAAACGACAGAGAAACAGGATAAAATCGATGTGACGTAACTACACGTAATCTTATAATCACTTGATTCCTGTCCTGTGATGACCTAGGAAACTATTTCAAGCGGGCGCAGCCACGGACATCTGCTAATATTGTTACATAATAATATGATATGAGCATGAATACAATTGTAAAGGGGTTGGTTGTGTAAGTTCAATGCTACGTGAAGTAAATCCTCTTAGGTATCCGCTTCAACTGTCGGCGTAGAGATTATTTCTACTCCTCTACATAATATACCTATATATAAATTGCTTCAGGAAAAGTAACATATAAGGAAGTATTACAAAAACTGCTGCTTCCTATATTGCTTCTCTTCAAATTATACTTGGTAGCTATAAGTTAGCTTGTTTGCTACTTTTGCAGTAAGAAAAAAATGTTTTAACTGCTTTACGTAATCTGTGAGAAATTCTCCATATACAGAGGGTAATTCCGCACAGATTTCTCAGAGAGATTAGAAGGATAACCTCTGCAGCTATCGAGCAGTGTCAGCTTGACTTGATACAACCTTGCTGGTTTATATAAGGGTGAGTATAGACTAGATCATTGACGTCTAACTGAACAACGAGCCGCTCATTTATTGTTCCTGTGTATAACTCTCACGAACCAAACGTCGAGCACACTCGCCGTTTTGTTACGGCCTAATTGTAAAAACCAACATTTCGCCGAGCCGACGAAATTAATTTTCGCCAATTGTAGGTCCGACATTTCTACAAAGTGTGCAACGAAATGTTACGGGTTAATGTACACTCGTAGTAAGCATTACGTCAAACAGAGCGCTGAGTATTCGCAAAAACGATACATACATGAAAATGTTCTGGTAAAATAGAAATACTCGAGAAAATGCTCTAGTGTATACCTACCCTAATGTGAGACTGACATTGTTTCGACATAAAAACATTATTTAACTAGTTTGTATGTAATATGGCAAGTTCCGCAAATGTTTTACCCATCAAAATTGTTAACCTCAATACGGAAATAACGGAAGATCCTAAAACTTTCAGTTCGTTTTGTTATTTATTACATATTATAATATTTTTACAAGTCATTAACATTTTGCATATTCGTTCTCATTGTATAAAGTACTGATAACAAAACTATCGGAAGTCCGGTTGTGAATGAATAATTACAAGTTCTACTACGTACTATCATATATCATCGACTAAAGATTATTAGAGACTGCTTTGCATCAGAGCTACAGACATCTCAAATAATCACAATTTTCTTGGGGAAGCCAGTCTTGCCCAGCTGTTACGAATGGGACCCTTAGTCGTTATGCTAATTACAATATTACTTAAGTCCTAACAGATAAGCGGTCAAGTTGCAATAACAATGGGTAGTAGATATGTAATTTTTTACTACCTACTTACGTAACGCAGGTATAATACAAAGGTCTTCAACTCAGATATGCTATGTTACTTCGTTTAATTTGCATAAAAATGTACAAATAAAAGATATTACTTTTCTTCCAAAATTGGAACTTTTTAACTGTTTTGGTGACATCGGTAACTAGTGCATCGGCTAAAAGCCGGGGCCTCCGAATCGATCCCCGAGTCGAATTAAGTATTTGTGTGATACACAATTGTTTGTTTCGGAGTTTGGGTGTTTTCTATATTATGTACAATATAAATTTGTAAATAGGTATGTTTATCAGTTGCCTAAATCCCATAGTACAAGCTTATATATAGCTTAGTTTGGGCTAGATGACGTTGTATGGAAATGTCTAAAAATATTTATTATTTATATTATCATACCTTTCAAAATTACTTTTAGCCCTTTTCTGGTTTCTTAAATTTTACCAGCGTGCTGATCCAGCCCGCAATGCGTGTCGATGTCAAGGGCTGCCCCCGTAACCCCGTTAATAGGGCAAAAATAAGCTTATAGCCTTATTTGTAGGAAATTATATGCAAATAAATCTAAACTAGGCATTATTAATCCGTAATCGAAGGTATCTACTATGACAAAAACCCTGTTTACTGTGTTAGGTATAGTTAACAAGTGAATGGCACCCGCACCAATGTCAGTCGATAGAAGTGGTTACGAAGGATATCCTCTGTCATTGGAAGTTAGATTACTTGTAGTTGTTTCAAAAACATCCGTTAGCCGAGTGTAGTTCGTTGACAAGTATACTTAATAGTTTTTGTTCATACCGAGGAGGTTGTTCATATTAAGGAGGTATTATTAATTGGGTAGTATTTAAACGAGTGACTGTAATACTAAGTGAGACTATAGTATTACTAAGTGAGCGAATTATAAAACGATCGAATAATATTCTATCCGTGCGCAGTGGCGGATTTACCAGCAGGCTGAGTAGGCTTGAGCCTAGGGCGGCAGATTTTTGGGGCGGCAAATTTGGGGACCGATTCTTTTTTTGCTACCTCATAGAAATCAAAAAGATTTCTGCAAGACGGTTTTCTTTTCTGATGTTTTACATATAGAATTCTGCAACAAATTTTGCCAATGACTTTCTCCTCTCACTTGTCATGGTACGTTCCGTGAATCCGTTTAGCAATATTCCATATTCTACAGTAAACAGCAAATTCGCCGCCCCCAACCAGTAATCGGCCTCTGCGCCCTCTGCCCGCACTTTGAATGAGCGGAAAGAGGGAAATTATAGAAAATATATTTCTCTCTTCCCACTATCAACCCACACATGCCAGTCCTACTATTGGTTGGAGATTGGAGATTATTTGAGATCTACCTTGAGCCAAGAAAAATTAAACGCTTTAAGCTCTTTTGTGCATAGAGTCAGAATTGATGAACAAGATTACTTACGACGCCGCCGCCGGTATCATCGATGATTTTGCCAACAAAAAATCGCGCAATAAGGTATTGTAACGAACTTTTATAAATTGACTGAATTAATTATTTTTAACTGTTTGTAAACGCAATAAAGATTTTTTATTCTGTTTATTCACGTTTACCAATTAATTGTGTAAGTAACATGCATTACTCCGCCTTATAAATCGTACATGATTGAGCTTCGATTAGCCGAAAAATTTACCTACCCAAAAATTAATTTAGGTGCAATTTTATCGAAATTGTTGAATTGTAAACATAATCTAGGACATGACCATTGTGGAGGCAAGGGCGGCAAAACTTTACAGCCTATACCTTGAAAATTTGTAAATCCGCCACTGTCCGTGCGACCACATTACTAAGTGAGCGACTAGAAATACAGAGTGAGCGACTGACTGCGAGTGACGAGAATTTACTAAGTGAGCGACTGACTATACTAACTGAGCGACTCATAACATTTGAGCGATGCAAGTCGTTTCTGGCACTCGCCGGCCGCTGCCGCGGCACCGCTCGCTTCGCTCGCTCGGCTCGTGTGTAGGAGGTCACAGTTTTAACCTAACCTAACCTACCCATTTTGTTTAAAGAAGAAATTAACCCTCTTTGTATTTCTAGTCGCTCACTTAGTAATGTGGTCGCACGGATAGAATATTATTCGATCGTTTTATAATTCCCCTTATTAATTACTTATAGAATACCTCCTTTGTATGGCTACCAACCTCCTTAGGTATAATATCCTTTTTATCTTACTTCCAAAAAAGAAGGAGGTTCTAACTCGGCTGTATTTATTTAATGTTTGTTACCTCATCTCTCATCTTTCGACTGGGTGAACTGATTTTATTACTTGAAAGCTAACGGCTTCCCGAGTGGTCCCATTTCAGTTTGGTCCCATTCCGGTAATTTGAAGTCGGTTTTTGTTTCAATGTTTGATATTATTTTTTTCCTATTTATACTTAGTTGGATAGGAGGGGCTCGTGGTCTAGTGCTAACCAACAATATTAACACATTAAAAAGGTTAAGCAACATCTAGTCAGGCCGGTCTTAGGATGTGTGACCATTTCTTAAGACACAGACCCCTCAGTCCCTCGGAGAGCACGTTAGGGGTAAATGGAGCCCAAAATAAAAAACTCGACCGGTCTAGCTACAGAACTTCGATATCGCCCCCATGTTGTGAAGGTCAGATGGCAGTCGCTCCACAGAAAAAATCGAAGTTCAGCCGCCGAAATGCAATTAGACTGGAAAGCCGACCCCAACTGCGTTGGGAAAAAGGCTCAGTGGAACAACTTAGTGCCCTCCGTTCAGGACAATTTTGGAAAAATGTAGAAATTTTGGGCAGACTAGACAACTTAATACAAAGTCCAAGCGTCTCTTCCAGTTCGCTTGAGCGGGCTAGGTAGAGTCACAGATGTCAGTCTGCCAGCATTTCTGTCGTCGGTCCATAGCACCGAAGAATTAGTCAGGAAAATTTTGTCAAATACACTGATTGATTCCGAGGTGCGATGCAAGACCGATGCCATAAATGCTTGGACGATGTCTTGCCCCGACACTGACCTGCCCTCACGCCTAGGCTCACAGCGACTGTGGGATTCACCGCTCTGTAAATTGAGAATTAATACACTAATTGACACTTCTGTCAATATTTCAGAGCGTGCACGCCTACTAGCTGTTGGAGAATGGGAGTCAGGGTTATGGATCCAGGCGCTCCCATCGCCCAACATCGGTACAATGTTGGACGACACTACCTTCCGCATTGCCACTTGCCTTCGGCTGGGTACACCTTGTGTATCCCCGCATCATTGCACCTGTGGAGTAGCCGTCGATAATCTGGGACACCATGGCCTTTCTTATAGCAGAAGCGCAGGTCGTATACCTCGGCACGCTATTCTAAACGACATAATTCGTAGGGCTCTTTCCACCGCAGGTCTTCCGGCCGTACGTGAACCAAATGGTTTAGCACGAAGCGATGGAAAGAGACCGGACGGTATGTCGTTGCTACCGTGGAAGATGGGAAGGCCTTTGGTGTGGGACGCTACATGCGTTGACACCTTAGCACCTTCACACCTTCCAAGCACATCCGGATGTGCCGGCGCTGCTGCTGCATCGGCTGAAGGCTTTAAACGGCGTAAATATACTAACCTAACCTAGCAGGTGATTACATATTTGAGCCGTTTGGGGTTGAGACACTGGGGTCATGGGGTCCGAGTGCTCGCCGCCTTTATAGAGACATTGCTAAACGCCTAATCGATGCTTCTCAGGACCAGAAGGCTGGCTATTTTCTGGCCCAAAGAATAAGTATCGCCATCCAACGTGGCAACACAGCCAGCATTCTGGGAACCTTCCCAGTCGGCAATGACGCGGAGGATTTTTTAAACGATATTTTGTAATGTAAATATTTTTAGTCTATAATTATGTTTATTTTGTATATTGTAATTCTTATTGTAAATAAATCTACTTAGTGTAATAGCTTCACTAACTTCAAATTTCATAGACAAACATAATTACTTCTTTATCTTCCACAGTGGAGGTTCATTTCACAAGGGAACACATAATACGGAACCAGATACGGGTATAAAAAATATCCCATACGTCAATACAAGATATGGTTATTCAATGTTTTAGTTTTTATCCAAATCTGTTCAACAGTTTCCGCGATTAACAGACCTCCTCCCCGAATCTTATCCTTGCACAGCAAAATTGTCATTAGTGATGCATTTCTCAATTACTTGTACACACTCAACATTATGTCGTAATTGTCACAAGTGTTATTGTGTTATGTTGCTTACTTTATTGTGGAGTAAATTTATCCGGTTAAGTGTTTGCTCAGACTGCGACTATCCGATAATAATCTGGATTAGAGACACTTTAGTATTATGTAATCTAACCGCTCGGACTGCAGTGACTGTAGAATGTAGATGTCAGTAATGTCGGTCCTGACTGTTGGAAATAGGTTCGGATTACATAATGGTTATGACATTTCTTTACAATGAGAATTACAATACATAATTATGTACTATTTAAAATATTTACACAGCAAAATATCGTTTAAAAAATACACATCAAAAATTGACACAGCAACCGACATCAAACTACCAAAATGGGACCAAATACGAGTAGTTGTCAAAAAAATAGAGTTAAAACACACTTTTTGAATTTCAAGAAATCCGGCCATTCGATTACCACAAACCTGAGAAGAAGGGCAAGAAACTCAGCGGGGCCAACATTTTTTAAATGTAATTTTACATAGTACCTATATTATTAATTATTACACACATATTGTATTTATAGGTGTGAAATATTATTTCCAGGCATCTCTGTCACCAATATAATCTTTAATTGAATAATACGCTTTGTTAATCATGGGTCTGGGCGTGGATACCCTCTCGCTGGAGACCATGCTCCAAGCCATGGTCTCCAGCGGGAGTAGGTGGAACGAGACCGTGTCCTTCTGCGAGCAGGTTATGCTTGCGAAGGAGTCGGTCCAGAGCTGAGTTCCGAAGTCGGTGACCTTCATGATCGGGACCTGAGGCTAGAAGTGTAGTGCTAGTACGCAACCAGATTCACTCACTTACGCTGGATAAAACCCGACCCAACCCCAGATACGATAACCAGCCGCACAAGTGGCCAATCTCCGCCGGGCGCCACTGAAAATACCCCCTGGTGCGTATCGGAGATGCCCGGCAATGGACATAGGAGGGGCCGTGGCCATATGCCGCGTTAAAAAAGTAGTAGTTTTATTAGTCGTAATTAATAAAGAGCACGTGGCACACCTTTATATTGCTGTTACCGATCATACCTACTTATTAAATACTAACTAAACCGAGTTTAATCGTATAACGGAAGTAAAATCTTTAGATCTAAATTGCTAGTTCAAAACAATATTACATACATACTGTCGAAAGAACTGCTTTTATGAAACTTTAACTGTCGACATTAATGTTTGCTAACGAGCTTTTTATATTAAATATTGTGCAAGTTTCTCATGTGTCTACGCTAATTAATAGAAGTATAAAGGTAAATTATTGTCATTCGCAGTAATAGTGAAATCATGAGAAAATACTGCACGTTTTGTCACTTAAGCTGTACTAAGCTACTGCCGGGTGGTTGAAAAACTGAATAAAGACATTTTTGTTAGCTAATGCTTTGTTACCGATTGTTTTATTCATTGGACTAGCTTACGATTGCGTATTCGCTCCTGTGTTTTAATGTTTATTCTTCATTTAACATCGGGCTAAAATGTAACCCAGGTTTTAAAATGATTTCTGTGCTATATCCACGCAGGTATTAGGGGGCAAGCTCAGGGTAACTATCTCTATACTACATATATAATAGAGCGCTGATAACCGGTCCGAACCAATAACAACCGCTTTGCACGTCAGAACAGTCGAGGGTGACGTTACGTGTAGTGATTCCCAGTTTAATTTGTTGCGTGGCAATAAATACTAATCATTGTTTGTAGTTATTGTTCTGAGATATTGTTTTTGACGTTTTTCAATGCAATGTGGCGCCCCTAGTGGAACGCAAACATATACTGGGCAATATTTATCAGATTTGCCTAGTTTAGTAGTCGCTACGAAGAAAACGGGTGATACTCGCCATCTATCTATAGATGGTTGATCTGATGGGATAAGCTTATTAGTCAGGCTCCATAAAAAATCCATAACTACTTTGTAATTCAAACCAAAATTCCAACAGTCAGGACAGATGTTACATGCCACTAAATAGAATCTCAGCAGTGCGAACATATTTCGGGAGTTCGATTTTTGCTGAGCACGTGGCTGGTGGCTTTTTAGGTTACCTCTGGCGCTCCGCAAATATCGGGTTTCCAGACTCTCTCATACCGAACAACGTTTCTTGTCCTGCACCTGGAGCTAGTTAGGAACAACTAGTTCTTCTATGCGAGACTATCGACTAATCAAGCATTACCTTGACATTGGCGAAATCATCGATAAATATCGATGGAGCCACGTTTTTAAAGAAAGAAGAATAAGTAGAGCATATTTCGGAAAAAAAAAGGTTTTTATTTGGTGCCGTAGTTGGAAAATTTAATGCTGGACGTGATGGACTCATAATTCGCCTTTTTATACTTAGGTATACCTACTTTGTACGCAGATAATTTACAATTATAATTTGGTGATAAATTTAGTGATAACCAAGATTAACATGAAAAAAAATCTTCGCTTTTTTATTGTTTTTCATGTATCAAGATTTGGTCCAATAATCTTTGCTGAACATCAAAACTATACGGAAATCCACTACTTATTAAAGTTTATTACCAACAACGTACAATAATCGGCAGTTAAAGTTTCCCACAATGCCCAAAACAGTTTTCCGAATCGAATGCAGGCGCAGTTTGTTGAAATAAAACAATGAGTTGTTTTTACGGACACTGTTGCTCAAATGACCTTCGTGACCAGCCCCAAGGCGTTAGATATGCCAGGAATTATTCTTAACTTATATAGTTAACTACAGTATTTGATCTACAGACTGCTTCGGTGACGTGGTCGATAGTGCATCGGCTTTCGACTCCGGAGTCTCGGGTTCGATTCCCGGGTTGAATCCAACATTTGTGTGATCCACAAATGATTGTTTCGGAGTTTGGGTGTTTTCTATGTATATTATTTATGTATTTAGAAATATATAAGTATGTTTATCAGTTGTCTAGATCCTATAGCACAAGCTTATAGCTAATTTTAATTTTAAACAACGATGTAACGTCAAATTCATTCTGTTATTGGATGTTCTAAGTTACAACGAGGCGTAAATAAGTGCATTTAGGCGCGG
Source organism: Nudaria mundana (assembly GCA_963556515.1). Classification (NCBI taxonomy): domain Eukaryota; kingdom Metazoa; phylum Arthropoda; class Insecta; order Lepidoptera; family Erebidae; genus Nudaria; species Nudaria mundana. The sequence goes on from OY748307.1 coordinate 2,560,024, forward strand.
TATTACACTTTCCTCTTGTAAATTTGGCGGTCTAAATACCATTTACAATTGTTTTTATAACATTATGATATATTTCTAAATACATACATAATATACATAGAAAACACCCAAACTCCGAAACAAACATTTGTGGATCACACAAATATTTGATTCGACTCGGGAATCGAACCCGAGACTCCGGAGTCGAAAGCCGATGCACTACCGAACACACCACTGAAGCAGTAATCCAGCGATGTCTTTCAATACTTATAAATATAACAGACCATAATATACGATATGGTTCCAATGCCGTTGCACATTTGAAAAAAATATTGACTGATAAGTAACAGTAACTAGATTTGAATTTTGTTAGCATAACTTGAGGTTTCTACCCACGTTAGTTATTGTGACAAATCCTACATCGCGCTAGCGATATTTACACATTCATACCTAAAAGCAAATAGGTTCTGGCTTCATATTTTGCTGTTCTCTCTGAGACAGTCTTGATAATGCCTCGTTTAGAGGTGAAACAGTTGTCGACGTTTTATTGTCTTTTATTTTTGCGAAGATAATGCTATTATATTTTGAAAAGTTTTAACATCTTACTTACCATTACTTTGTCACGGATTTTCGCCAGGTAACGCCTGTTTCTATCCAATATTTAACATTAACTGTTCCGTTAAACTTCGTACCGCCTCAATGTTAACTTTTAAACCTTTCTTGAACTTCTAACAATATTTCAAGACCGAAATTAGTCAAATCAGATCGTCTGGGAATTATAATAAATCAAGTGACACGGTAATACGAGTAGGTCTTCTCTGTCTTGTCTTGTCAAATAAGACAATACTATTTTCACTATCATTCATAAGTCGGAAGACACAACAGAAGGTTCCATTAAGTAAAAGTAAGGTTGTGTGTGCAGTAGCGGAGCGGATCGTACAGCGGATTGGAAGATTCGATTCAATGGTTTATTGTCAAAACTTTATAGTATTAGAACTTCTTGGTATTTGTCTTGTGATGTGATGTGTTATAGTCGAAAAAATTAAAACTGTTTTTATTGACCACGCGAGCGAAGCGTCTACATTTCGAGATTGGACAATTTTGTTTTCGTCTGTCTATCTATTCCGGGCGAGTAACCACATTTTTATTCGACTTCCAGGAAACAAGTGTCCCTAACTAAAACATTATTTCAAAGTGAGCTTTGTTAGAGTGGGAAGGAAATGGGGGAATACACCCAAATAATGTTTTAAATGTACGCGAGGTCTACTGTTCGATCATATCGGAGATCACTAGTAATATAACTAATTAGTTACTGAAAGTGTTGCTTCGGTACTTAGCCTTTTTTGTAATTATGATAGAAAGAAGGAAAGAAAGAAGAAAATTTCATTAATCAGCAGTAGTAAACAATATATCTCTAGATGTACTTAGTAGAACAAATTTTATTGATAAGAATTTGTTAAATCAATATTTTACAGTTTGTCAATTTTCAGGGATGCAATAAACGCGAGGTTAACATAAATAGTCATCGCTAATCGCTCCGCTACACTCTCGTGCTCATACCCTTATACATGAGAAACCGCTCTAGTTTATATCAATCACAGATGATCATAGTATGGTTCAGGGGTTCACATAAGTTGTCAGCCTAGAACCAGGTCGCTGAGTCTTTACAATGACTTTCGACAACCCTATTTCCATGAGTTTCTAATGTAATGTGTATTCGCATAATTAAATATCCGAATTGTTTAAATGAAGACACGATACTTGCTAGATTTTTTTTTGGTTAATATTCGTGAGACAAAGATCAGAAATCAGACAGTACCTCAGTTGTGGCATGAATGAAAGTTTTTTTTTTATAAAGCATTCGGCGTATAAAATAAGTGTACACGTATTAAAACGTTGTTAAAATCAAAATAGAGAAACGATCGCTTTGCATGCGCTAGACTTGCGTTTACAACTGCTGCTTAAGCAGTTTTTCAGTGGGTCCCTGGCTCCGTCCTCCGTCATATTGTTTGCTCATTCCAAATTCCCTCGAGAACTCCAGTCATTATTTAGATTATAATAATGACCCTCTGTACTGGGGTCAGGGTCATTATTATAATCTATGTTTGCGAGACTGTTAAAGCCTACTAAATACCGTGTTTTGTTTTGTGAATTACGTGAGAGTTATTAAAACTAGTGGTCGCCCTATGGTCGAACATTCGAACTCGCGAACATTATTTTGGGATTTTCCCGCAATCCCCCCTCCCCCCCATAAAAATCTCACACCAAAAATATTAAACTAAAGGAATACTTGTGTCAAGTTTCGTGGAGATCGGATAAAAACTGTGACTGTTAGCCCGGAACCCACATACAGACAGACAGACGAAAGCAAAATTGTCCAATCTCGAAATGTAGACGCTTCGCTCGCTCGATCAAATATAGATTACACGCCTACATTAATACGTACCTGCATCCATGTTATCATACCTGTTACCCCGAGGTGGCAGGCAGAGGCATGTTACACGGCCACTTTTCGCCAATTCACCAACAATATAGTTGTACATACAACTCATGTGCAATCGAAGTTCTGTAGTTAGACCGGTCGGAGCACTAACCACTAGAATTTTCAAGTATCTAGGTTTCCATGTTTATTAGTTACGGACACTTATACAGTTTATTAGATCACTCGTACAATCCTACTAATATTATTAACGCGAAAGTTTGTGAGTATGTAAGTATGTATGTATGGATGGATGGATGTTTGTTACTCTTTCACGTAAAAACTACTGAATGGATTTTAATGAAACTTACAATAATATAGCTTATACATCAGAATAACACATAGGCTACAATTTATAAAGATATTGTGTGAATTGTTCAAAATATAACGCGGTGCGACGGGAAGGGGAAAAAATTCAAATTACCACGCGGACGACCACTAGTTACTCTATAATAGACTCACTACCTATTTTCAGCAGACTTCCAAAAAAAGAGGAGGTTCTCAATTAGACTGGAACTACTTCCCAAGTAGTCCCATTTCAATTTGGTCCCATTCCGACAACTATTGTGCCCCATTTCAATTTGGTCCCATTCCGACAACTATTGTGCCCCATTTCAATTTGGTCCCATTCCGACAACTATTGTGCCCCATTTCAATTTGGTCCCATTCCGACAATTATTGTGCCCCATTTCTTTTTGGTCTCATTCCGACAACTATTGTGCCCCATTTCGGTAGTTTGAAGTCGGTTGCTGTGTCCATTTTAACGTATATTTTTATCAGTCAAGGCAGGTTTTCACAAGGTCAGCAGGACCGCTGTACAGTACAGCCTGTACTGGCTTCTAATCAGTTTACATTGGGTTTTTCTCGGGTCAGCGCTGACTTGTCTCGAATTCGGAGTCAGTAACTGGCCCTGTGTAAATCAGCCTTCATGTGCAAAACTTTACAACTAAAGTACAGTTGCATACAGTCGCTACTAAATTAAATTGTGATTATGATCGATGACGATTAACATTGTAGCGTGTTTTTGTTACAAATGATATGTCATCATTGCAACATTAACATAAGCTTTTGCATAATCATAACAGCACAATAACTTTCAATAAACATTCAGCGTACACCGTGCACCGCTTTCTAAGTTAATGTTGCTTTAATAAACTTCTTATAGCTTGACGTAATGAGATTACAGATAGCTTACAAGTAAGGAGACTTGCAAGAGGAACTCCAGTAAATACTAGTAGTTCTCCCCGGTTTTGCACGGGTAAAACAGTAGACCTCGGAGCACAGGGAGTATCGTAAACTATATGGGCTATTTGCCCCCAATCAAAGAAAACTATGATTTTTTTTAAAATTAAGAAATCCTATTGCCTAATTTCGTAGAGATTGCCTAGCCTGGAACATGCCTTCAGGCAGACAGACAGACAAAAGCTTAATGGTCCAATATGGTCTTGAAATTGAATGAATGAATTAATTTTTTTTAGTCTTATTGACCACTTTTTCTATTGAAAGTCATCGTCATAAAGAGTGAGTACAATTGACCTGGTTTTTTTACATTGTAGGGCATAAAATTTGTGTTTTTCACCCAATTTTGTTGTGATATCGCCCGCATAAATTCACTTTCAGTACCATCAGTTGTGACGAGCCACTCTCACTTATTCACTTCTTCATCGGAATGATAGTGAGAGTTTATTTTTTGCAGGTGCAGTCACGTACCTTCAAAAATACTGACCACCCACCCATCAAAATTATGATCACTCGAATACCGGACGCACGCTATCCTCCTGCTTGGTTTAGTTAAGGGGGAGGCAGACGGTTATTACCCCACATTTCATCAAGCATGTTTAACCAATAAATAAACTACTGGTTGCCCATATGGTCGAACAGAATAGACCTTGGGAACATTAAATAATAAATAAATAAATATTGTTGGACATGATCACACAACGTCATCCAGCCCAAACTAAACTATAAGCTTGTGCTATGGGATCTAGACAACTGATAAACATACTTAAATATTTCTAAACACATACATAATACATAAAAACACCCAAACTCCGCAACAAACATTTGTGGATCACATAAATATCTGATTCAACCTGGGAATCGAACCCGAGACTCCGGAGTCGAAAGCCGATGCACTACCGACCACGTCACCGAAGCAGTCAAAATTAAAAGCACTATTTGGGATTCGCCCTCCAATCAAAAAGCTCACTATGAAAAAAAAAATTAAATCAAGGTGTCAAGTTTCGTGGAGTTTAGAAAAAATACTGTGGCAGCTGCAGACAGACAGATAGACGTACGAAAGCAAATAAGTCCAATCTCGAAATGTAGACGCATTGCTCGCTCGGTCAATAATTAATTACATTATTTACTCTTTAGAGAACAAACGGTTCTTGTATTACTTCTGCGTAATATTTAAACAGTTGCAACAAAAATTAATGTCTGATTTGACGTCATAATATATAGTTGTGTGCGAAAAAATATGTGGAAAAATAACAACTAGGTATTCATTATCTTTTCTTTGTGTTTCTGCAACTAAGTATTGTTCTACTACTCAGCCTTTTTGATTATTTAGTTAATGAGCGATACCTATGGCTCTCGGACTGCAGATATTGTATTTAGTGGTATATAAGACCTGTCCTGGCTCTTGGAGTTTTGGGGTGATTATAGATTTTCTAATGTGGGCATAATGGGCACATCATTCTGTCTACCCCTTCCGAGATCATCACTCGGCACGTATACAATTAAGTCGTTACTTGAGTTATATCTCGAATTACCTACAACACATAAAAATAAATAAATAATAATATGGCACCTTCTAAATTGCCAATATGTGACCAATGCTCCAAGTCCATCACCACAAGGATCCCTGGAGTGGAGTGTAGCAAGTGTCGTACACTGGTACATGCGAACGCGCAGTGTGCTGGTCTGACTGCGAAGCAGTTTGCGGCCATGAAAGCCTCCGGAAAGCTGGAATGGATATGTGAAGAATGCCACAGCCAGTCACCCAGAAGGACGTCGCTCATCATACCTAACCAGGACGATCAAGAAGATGAAGATGTGGTGGATGTACCCCAAAAACTACCGAAGAAGCTTACTGTCGACGTGCAGAAAATGACACAGAATATAACCAGGGAAATTGAAAAAGCGGTCAGGAAACAACTGGAAGAGCTTGAAAGAGCTATAGAGTATTGCAGCAGTAAAATAGATGAATTCGAAGAAGAAATGAGTACATTTAGAACAAAAACTAAACTACTCGAGAAAAAAAATGAACGGTTGGAAAATACCAACAAACACCTAGAGCTTAAAATAATGGCGATGGAACAAAAACTCAACGAAGATGAACAGAAATACTTAACGGATTGTCTGGAAATTGTAGGTATTCCGGTTGACGATAAAGAAGATCCACTTCTGTTAACAAAAGCCTTAGCAAAAAAGTTAAATCTAAACGGAGACGAGATTAAAATTGCTAAAAGAACAAAGGCCAAGAAAGATGGACCCATCATGGTGGAGTTAAAGGAAAACTGTAATACTACTACGTGGGTAAAAGCATCAAGATCCGCTAGAATTACATTATCAGTTATAAAGCCCAGCTGTAGTCCTGACACGGTGGACTCCAACATCATTATCCGCCATGCCCTTACCACCTACAATAAAACGCTACTTTATCAGGCCAAACAGCAACTTAAGGATGTCTACAAATTCATATGGACCACCCCTGAAGGTAAAATACTTGTACGTAAGAATGACACTAGCAAGATAAAAACAGTTCGTTTCGCAGAAGACCTGAGGGAACTTCTGTCTTAAGCTCGATATATGCCAGTTTACCATTAAATGCAGCCACATACGCCCCCTACTGTTTAAAGTGCTTGATATTCAGGATATATCCGAGGTTTTCAACTGTCCCAATTTGAAAACCTATTTTTCAACTGTCCCTAACCGAAATAACTTCACTATTTTGCATACAAACATAAGATCATTAATTAAAAACTATTCACAGCTTACCTACCACGTCAGTAAATATCATGATAAAATTGATGTTATTGTTCTAACTGAAGTTAACATATCAGAATCCCTGAGCTGTATGTTTAACATAAAAGACTATGCAATGCACTTACAATTGAGAAAAAAACGCAAAGGTGGAGGTATAATAGTTTACGTGCACCGAAAGCATACATTTACTGAAGTAATACATCACACATTTCATAGTGAATGTATTATAGGTAAAATCACAACATCACATTTTTCGACCTTTGTATGTGCAATGTATAGACCACCAGATAAGAGTAAACACTTATTTCTTAAAACCGAACTCCCACGGTTACTTAATAAGCACTGCCCTAACGAGAATTGCATCCTGTTAGGTGATTTAAATCTGGACCTAAAAGATAAAAACATAATAACAGACCGCTACATTAACCTACTGTCCAGTGAAGGCCTCCAGTGCGCTATTTCAGATTACACAAGAATCGAAACATTAAAAGGCTCTGTGACTAAGTCTTGTATCGACCATATTTTTATTCGCTATTGCACAGGAGACATTCACTCGGCAGCGCATGGTACTGTACCCGATCATCGTATGACCATTGCTACGCTCTCGGGTGTACGACAGATACAGCATGCTCCAAAAAAAATATTTTCTATAGATAATACTTTATTAGACAATGAGTTAAATAAAGTAGACTGGAATCAAACGAACAGTATGCATTGTCCGATTCAAATATATAATTTTATACAGAGCAAATTTGATGAAGCCTATAAATGTTCAACACGCGTCAAACTAGTTAGCACTACATCCAAGCGAAATCAAACTAAGTGGATTAATAATAAACTAATAGCTAGATGCACAGAAACAGATAAACACTACATTAAATGCCTTAAAGACCCTACAAATAGAGTACTTCGACTTGAATATAATAAAAAACGAAATAAAAGCCACAAACTAATAGAAAAATCACGTAATAAATATATTGTTGACAAAATTTCACACAGCAAAAATGATCCACGCAAGTCATGGGCAATAATTGATAACCTCATGGGTAAAATAAGTAGAACCGTTGAAGATGTTATACATCAAGCTTTCAGTAAGGCTTCAAACAGTGATAAGATAATAGCTAATAACTTTGCAGCGGAGTTTCAAAATAACGTTAACGATATTGTGCCTAAATGCAACAAGCCACTTTTAAAACAAGAAAAATATCTAGTAGCTGTTTATAAAAGTATAGTCTTTAAAAAGGCAAGAAAGGAAGACATATATAAAATAATAAAGACGTTACAACCCCAAAAAGCACCAGGAATAGATAAGATACGTGCATTGGACATAAAAAAAATCGGTACTGAAATCATAACGGCGATAGCAAACCTAATAAATACTAGTATCCAACAAGGGATCTACCCAGATAGACTTAAAGGCGGCCTAGTCAGGCCAATATATAAAAAAGGTCTAAAGGACAAGTACACCAATTACCGACCCATTACCCTGCTTCCAATTATAGATAAGATAGTCGAAAAATACGTGGCTGGCGAAGTATATAATTACTATGAACAAAATAACATCCTAACTAACACACAATTCGGTTTTAGGCCTAACAAAAGTACAAGTCTACTACTTACAGAATTTACCGATGTAATAAATACTCACCTAGATGAAAGAAAACACGTCCTGCTTCTTTTCATCGACTACAGTAAGGCTTTTGATACACTAAGACATGACCAATTACTTGTAAGACTTGATGCTACTGGAATCCGCGGTCCACTGCTCGGCTGGTGTGAAAACTATCTACAGGGTAGAAGCTACAAGGTCAGGGTGGGTGATGCCACCAGTAATAGGGTAAATGTGTCGTTGGGCACGGCGCAAGGCTCAGTGCTTGGTCCACTACATTACCTGACTTACGTAAATGATGCAAAGAATGTCATAAACGAATGCCAAATATATCAATTTGCGGATGACACGTGCCTAATTGCAGCGGATAAAAGCCTAGATGCTGCACTGCAAAAGCTCCAAGGTGACTTTACTGCGCTAAATATGTGGTCGCACGATGCTGGCCTGGTGCTAAATGCCGAAAAGACTCAAGTTCTTCACGTCAGATCAGCTCACAACACTCGATGCCCTACTAATTTTGAACTGGTAGCTCACAACCATACTTGTCTACATCGTTATTATGGAGCAGGGTGCGCGGGGGATTGCTCGCGCATCAAGCAAGTCAAGCAAGCCACTTACCTGGGGATGATAGTGGACGACAGATTCAACTGGACACCACATGTAGAAAAGGTATGCGATAGGTTACGAGCTTTGTTAGCAAAGTTATACCTACTCAAGTACAGCTTACCATTTAAAGTACTGCGGACCTTGTATACTGCGTTGGCTGAGTCCGTAATTAATTATGGTATCACAAGCTACGGTCGCACCTTTAAAACACATCTGGACAAAATCTATGATCTTCAAATTAGACTATTAAAAACAATTGTACCTAGAAAAGTAAAGGAAACATATGAAGACCGAGGACTATTTGGATATTGCGACGTTATACCAGTACACGAATATGTAGAATGTGCTTTGCTTAGTGAACAATTTCTAAGCCCTCAACAATTTCTTTTTCCAATGGAAGGCAACATTCGGACCAGACAAATTACCAAGAAAAATGTGGTCACAAAGTCCAGAAGTACAAATTTTTATGGTAGACGAACTAATGAGTATATAATCCCAAGGCTGTACAACGAATTACCCGTACTCTTAAGGGAATCACTGAACCAAAAGAACTCCAAACGAAAACTAAAAAAATATTATATAAAAAATATCAGAAGTCAATATCCATATTAGACATTACGTTTGAGTGCCGAAGGTGTGTATATATGTATATTATGTATATTATATTACAGGTAGGTTTATGATTATTTTATACAAGTATCTATGTATTTGTGTGTATGTGTTTGTATGTATTTATGGTAGGTACGTGTGTGTACTATATGGTGTGCAAATATATGTATGTGTATTTTTAGTTCGGATATTATATCTAAAATGTAATTACATCATTAGTATACTAATCTGCTTGATAAAAACTAAGCTTTTGTTTGGAGCATGCTGTATGCGTATCCTATGGTATAACTATAATTGCTATACTACACTGGCCATACTCGTTTATATTGTACTGCAGCACAATCGTTCCATAGTAACGCAAGTTTATGTTCTTTAACCAGCAATATTTTTTTTTTCCATCTACCCGTCTATTTGAAATAATATTGATGTTCTTCTAACTGTGTCGTCTGTAGGCCGAGGGTTATTGTTTTATATAAGTACTTACCTATTTTATGATATGAGTTTCTAATAATTGTGCCCGGTGGTGAATTTCTGCCTGTTGTCAGGACAAACCTGGAAAGGTTTTTTGGCAACTTTTACACTGGAACTGATAGTATAAATTTGTAAAATAAATATATTTAAATAAAAAAATAGATAAAGACGTGATTAGTGCCCAGTAACGGTAATAAGCTTGTCCCCTACTACGATGGGACCAACAAAATTACTGGCGTGTAGGGTAGTCCCCAGTCCTCACATATTCCCAATTTACCAGTAATTTTCTTGGTTACAAAACCTGCTGCATTGTTCGCATTATATATTTTTTATTTTTGTCTCCTAATAATGACATTAATGACAGTAAAAGTGTACACAATATAAATGCCAAAAAAAAAGCGAAAACTCTTTGTGAAGTTTTATGATCCACATAACAAACAATGTTATAACTCCATATTATCTTGAATCTTCTTTCTTTCTGTGTATCATAATTAAATTTCCCATTTCGTGCCATAATAACCCATAATAAAACTAAGATAAAACATAAACTATGCTTTCTAACAGTAGAGAACACACCATAGACAATAGATGGGAAGAAACATGGCGGAACATCTCAGTAACCTCTTCCGTCGCGGAAACTAGAACTTTTTTTGTAAATCTAGTTCTAATTAAACCGTTGACTGCGCTTAATTAATCATAGCTATTTGACTGTTAAATACGAAGAGCTTACTTCAATGTTTAGCGTCTCTACGTGGTGTCGCAGCATTTTGTTTGTGAACTGGCGATTGGAAAAGAGTGGCTGTGAATTTTTATTGCCACGTTATTATGTCACAGGCTCTATCTATTGCTTTGGGGATCTAGGATTATACCCCTATTCTGAGAAGATACCCCAAAATTCAACGATAAGACTATAAATTTAAAAATAACCAACTATTTTTTCAATGTTACATTAAATTCGTTACAGTCACAGTTACCTGCGCGGCAGGTTGAAATCTCTTTGGTGAGTAACTAAAAAAACGTATAAAGCATACTAACTCTGCTACAAATAATTATACCTATATAATCTTTACTTCGACTCGATTATCGAACACCACACCCTGATAGAAATTCCTTCGATTTCAAGCATTTTACCCTTCCACCAAGTAATCCTTTTGTTTTGTGTGTTCAGGAGCTGGAACAAGAGAAACATTTGTTGAGGCGGCGACTGGACACCACCGAAGGGGAGTACGAGGCGAGGCTCCTCGAACTGCAGAATGACATTAAGGAGCTCACCACCAAGATCGGCTCCAGGGATACCTCAGTCAAACAAGTAAGCTCAAATATATATTACATACTACGGTTTTTACCTCTATAGCAGACGATATGATATTGAGACAACGCTTTTGGTGGTTAAATAGACCGATTCGTGATAGACAAATTCTTCTGCAAGACTTTTGATTGGGGTTATAAGTTTGCCTTTATTATTTAGGGCCTAAGTTGCGATGATTCTCTTTAGTTCCATTTTAATTTTATCCGATAGAACTAGTTAGATTTTTTGTCAACATTTCTATGGGTCTTGTTAATGGAACTACTGCGAGTAATTAAAATCAACCCAAAGTTGAAGTACGTAGGCGGTAAGAGGGCGTAGGTATGTTAAAATTTTTGGAAATTCGTTTACCTAATTGATTTTCGACAAATTCTCTTTCAACTATATATAGGTACTCGTATATCGTACAGAAGTGACCTTTAAAGAACTTTTTTATGTAATTTTTATGTAAAATAAAAAAAAAATAAAAAAAAAATTATGCTTTAGATTGTCGGCACTTGGTGGAACTTATAGTAATACATTTTTGGAAAAAAAAACTCACTTGTACACCCTTGCACAAATATTTTATTTTCTGTACCCTTACCGGTTTCGCCTTATGGCATCATCGTGCAAATCATAATGGTGTAAATTAAGTATGAGTGAACACCTCTGATGATGCCATAAGGCGAAACCGGTAAGGGTACAGAAAATAAAATATTTGTGCAATGGTGTACAAGTGAGTTTTTTTTTTCCAAAAATGTAACCTTTTTATGTTTAGCTTACTATGTTTAGGATCTATGCCAAGTTTCCTATGAACGGAAGCTTAGAAATTAATAACAACTACTGACATTCACTTAATTTTGCACCTGCGGTAATAACTTAACACATTATGCATAATGTCGATGTCGCAATATGGATGTAAGTGACCGTGATGTTTGGTTCTTGTCAAATTGTGATGATGATTTAGTTATATTACATACTACGGTTTTTACCTCTATAGCAGACGATATGATATTGAGACAACGCTTTTGGTGGTTAAATAGACCGATTCGTGATAGACAAATTCTTCTGCAAGACTTTTGATTGGGGTTATAAGTTTGCCTTTATTATTTAGGGCCTAAGTTGCGATGATTCTCTTTAGTTCCATTTTAATTTTATCCGATAGAACTAGTTAGATTTTTTGTCAACATTTCTATGGGTCTTGTTAATGGAACTACTGCGAGTAATTAAAATCAACCCAAAGTTGAAGTACGTAGGCGGTAAGAGGGCGTAGGTATGTTAAAATTTTTGGAAATTCGTTTACCTAATTGATTTTCGACAAATTCTCTTTCAACTATATATAGGTACTCGTATATCGTACAGAAGTGACCTTTAAAGAACTTTTTTATGTAATTTTTATGTAAAATAAAAAAAAAAAAAAAAAAAAAAAAAAAAAATTATGCTTTAGATTGTCGGCACTTGGTGGAACTTATAGTAATACATTTTTGGAAAAAAAAACTCACTTGTACACCCTTGCACAAATATTTTATTTTCTGTACCCTTACCGGTTTCGCCTTATGGCATCATCGTGCAAATCATAATGGTGTAAATTAAGTATGAGTGAACACCTCTGATGATGCCATAAGGCGAAACCGGTAAGGGTACAGAAAATAAAATATTTGTGCAATGGTGTACAAGTGAGTTTTTTTTTTCCAAAAATGTAACCTTTTTATGTTTAGCTTACTATGTTTAGGATCTATGCCAAGTTTCCTATGAACGGAAGCTTAGAAATTAATAACAACTACTGACATTCACTTAATTTTGCACCTGCGGTAATAACTTAACACATTATGCATAATGTCGATGTCGCAATATGGATGTAAGTGACCGTGATGTTTGGTTCTTGTCAAATTGTGATGATGATTTAGTTATATTACATACTACGGTTTTTACCTCTATAGCAGACGATATGATATTGAGACAACGCTTTTGGTGGTTAAATAGACCGATTCGTGATAGACAAATTCTTCTGCAAGACTTTTGATTGGGGTTATAAGTTTGCCTTTATTATTTAGGGCCTAAGTTGCGATGATTCTCTTTAGTTCCATTTTAATTTTATCCGATAGAACTAGTTAGATTTTTTGTCAACATTTCTATGGGTCTTGTTAATGGAACTACTGCGAGTAATTAAAATCAACCCAAAGTTGAAGTACGTAGGCGGTAAGAGGGCGTAGGTATGTTAAAATTTTTGGAAATTCGTTTACCTAATTGATTTTCGACAAATTCTCTTTCAACTATATATAGGTACTCGTATATCGTACAGAAGTGACCTTTAAAGAACTTTTTTATGTAATTTTTATGTAAAATAAAAAAAAAATAAAAAAAAAATAAAAAAAAAATTATGCTTTAGATTGTCGGCACTTGGTGGAACTTATAGTAATACATTTTTGGAAAAAAAAACTCACTTGTACACCCTTGCACAAATATTTTATTTTCTGTACCCTTACCGGTTTCGCCTTATGGCATCATCGTGCAAATCATAATGGTGTAAATTAAGTATGAGTGAACACCTCTGATGATGCCATAAGGCGAAACCGGTAAGGGTACAGAAAATAAAATATTTGTGCAATGGTGTACAAGTGAGTTTTTTTTTTCCAAAAATGTAACCTTTTTATGTTTAGCTTACTATGTTTAGGATCTATGCCAAGTTTCCTATGAACGGAAGCTTAGAAATTAATAACAACTAGTGACATTCACTTAATTTTGCACCTGCGGTAATAACTTAACACATTATGCATAATGTCGATGTCGCAATATGGATGTAAGTGACCGTGATGTTTGGTTCTTGTCAAATTGTGATGATGATTTAGTTATATTACATACTACGGTTTTTACCTCTATAGCAGACGATATGATATTGAGACAACGCTTTTGGTGGTTAAATAGACCGATTCGTGATAGACAAATTCTTCTGCAAGACTTTTGATTGGGGTTATAAGTTTGCCTTTATTATTTAGGGCCTAAGTTGCGATGATTCTCTTTAGTTCCATTTTAATTTTATCCGATAGAACTAGTTAGATTTTTTGTCAACATTTCTATGGGTCTTGTTAATGGAACTACTGCGAGTAATTAAAATCAACCCAAAGTTGAAGTACGTAGGCGGTAAGAGGGCGTAGGTATGTTAAAATTTTTGGAAATTCGTTTACCTAATTGATTTTCGACAAATTCTCTTTCAACTATATATAGGTACTCGTATATCGTACAGAAGTGACCTTTAAAGAACTTTTTTATGTAATTTTTATGTAAAATAAAAAAAAAAATAAAAAAAAAATTATGCTTTAGATTGTCGGCACTTGGTGGAACTTATAGTAATACATTTTTGGAAAAAAAAACTCACTTGTACACCCTTGCACAAATATTTTATTTTCTGTACCCTTACCGGTTTCGCCTTATGGCATCATCGTGCAAATCATAATGGTGTAAATTAAGTATGAGTGAACACCTCTGATGATGCCATAAGGCGAAACCGGTAAGGGTACAGAAAATAAAATATTTGTGCAATGGTGTACAAGTGAGTTTTTTTTTTCCAAAAATGTAACCTTTTTATGTTTAGCTTACTATGTTTAGGATCTATGCCAAGTTTCCTATGAACGGAAGCTTAGCAATTAATAACAACTAGTGACATTCACTTAATTTTGCACCTGCGGTAATAACTTAACACATTATGCATAATGTCGATGTCGCAATATGGATGTAAGTGACCGTGATGTTTGGTTCTTGTCAAATTGTGATGATGATGCTCTATTATTGAGGACAGTTGGAATGGACGTGCTTACAATGAGCTGTACAGAGAAGTGATTCATGTAACATACCCGTTATATTTACCATTTCTTTGATTTTTAATAGAGAAATCATACCCGTACGACATTCTATTGAACATTTTTGGTTTAGCCAACAAAAATCCCAAAAACAGCTGTTGTAAACTGTGTATTTCTCATTTTACTCAATTTCTGCTTAGTGGAAACCAATTAGGTTAAATATTGTAAACTTAAAGCAACACACGCTAGCTCGGTCTTAAAATGATGGTCTATTATGGGTGACCATTTTATAAGATATTGAGACCCCTCCGTGCCGGTTGCCATACGACCATCTATGGCAGTATTGGCAGCCGTTACGGGTACTTCTAACCAAAACCCGACTGGTCTTAATACAGAATTTTGATAATCGCTAATAGGGATCTCCACGGTCAGAAGGCAGTCACTTCACGGAAAATATCAAAGTTAAGTCGCTTCACAGTTAGACTAGTAAGCCTTTTTTTTGTAATTCCGCGGCCCAAAGCCTTGGCCGCTCTCACATCCCTTGCCGGGTGTCTCTGGTACGCAACAGAAGGTACATCCAGTGGCATCCGACGGAGACTAGTAAGCCTGAAACTGGTTTGGGAAAAGGTTCATTGTCATCATTCACCGAGCCTTTTCCCAACTCAGTTCGGGTCGGCTTTCCAGTCTAACTGTGATTCGACTGAACTTCGATATTTTCCGTGAAGCGACTGCCATCTGACCTTCACAACCCATGGGCGATATCGAGTTCTGTAGTTAGACCGGTCGGATTTCTACCAACTACCCCTAACAACTGCCATAGATGTTCGTATGACAACCGGAACCGACGCGACAACGTGCTCTCCGAGGCACCTACAATACTTATACATATGCTTAGTATATTATACTGTTCTCATTTTAATTATTACTACGTTTTTGTATTACATTTATTATGTGTATTTTGTGTATTTCACACAAAAAATCACATCTCTATTCCCAAAAGGGTAGCCAGATGTGTTCATGACGCCTATATTTCACTAGTAACTGTTGGTATCACGTAATAGGGGGTGAGCCTGTTGCCGTTTTCTTGCCAGAGCCTCGTCTGTCTGTGCATGTCCAGCGCCAGGGTTAAATTGATGTTAATAAGACCTAGCACACCTAGATTGCCAAAATAAATCCTAAAGCACTAAAAAGTCAATTACACACTAACGAAATCCGGTATAATTTGCATTGTGAATAGAAAATGGAGGATTTAAAACAATAATGAAAGTACCTTGACCCTAGATTTGACACAAAGCTGTGTCCAAACTGCTGTTTTGTTGTTATTAACATTGAAAATGCACATTACCGCTTATAGTGCTACTCTGTCAAGGTTGAGGTGTGGTGCAAGTGACGGCGGGTATAAAAACCGGGTTTTGAAGTGAGTCATGGTTGAACTACATACAACGATGAATAATCTAGAATCAATTAAAATAGAATTCTACGAGTAGAATGTATAATTGTCCTATTTAATTGCATATAATTATTTTTCTAAAAATGTAGTTATTTTCCGTAGAAGTATATTTATATGTAAAAACAAGAAGCGGCCAAGTGCAAGTGGGACTCGCGCACGAAGGGTTCCGTACCATTATCTATACTAGTGGTTCTGTGAACCGTAGACTTAGGGAGCGGCTTTGTTTATAAAATTTCTTCTTCAATTTTCTTTATTACTCTTTCATTTGTCATCCAATCCAAAAAATATCATTTGAATGTTATTCATTGTAAGCAAGGAGTGTGTGTGTGTAAAGTTTCATGTAAATCGGTTGACAAATACGGCCTCAATCATGCTCTGACAGAACCCGTAGATGGGTACAGACGAAAGAAATTCTCCCCAGTCTGCAAGTTGAAATGGAGCCTTCGGTCGCTTCGCTCCCTCAGTCAAAAAACGGTAAAAAATATCAAGGTTGTTGTATGGGAGCCCCCTTCAATATTTATTTTATTCTTTTTTTTAGTATTTGTTGTTATGGTATATATATTATACATAAATACATCTGCGTAAAATTTAACTGCCTGGTAATAGACGGACAGAAGGACGGACCGACGGACAGCTATATATATATATAGGCTATAATTATATCCCTGCCGTCACTGGGCCCTAACCTTACCCGAAACCTTATTCTTTTGTAACAAAAACGTGATCAAGATTAGCTTCTACTTACTGATAGTAATCCTATTATGTTCGAGGGATTTAAGCATTGTCCTTCAACGACATTTGGCAGTCATTAGGTACTGTTATAATTTTTGTATTTCAAAGCAATGAGTTTGCTTCAACTATTCTTGAAATATTAAGAAAGAAATTATAAATAGATCACAAAAACTGATTTCATCGGCAGGACTCGAACCCACGGTCTTTCCCTAACAGGGGGAATGCTCTGACCACTGAGTTACGAGGACCAATACCGACAACATCGATTTTTGCTTCATATTTTATTCATAACTAGCAACCCGTAGCGCAAACTGCGCAAGTAATAATTTCTCTGAATGAAACATACAGACAAACATACATACAAATTAACTTTTTGTCAAATTTCTATCGAATTTCTATATTTATCTTATGCACCACTTGAGACCACGACCTTTCCAACGGTGTGCCACACTTGACTATGCGACTCTTAGTTTAGGAGGAGAAGCGGCTTCACTGGCGTATTATATATATAGATTTCTAGATCGCGCTATTAAGGTTAGCGTTGGATCCATCTACCGGAGTTCTGCCGAAATAACTGTATTGGTCATCATGGCTCAAAGGTCAGAGCCTGTTGGGGAAAGAAAGCAAGATTTTACTATTAAACAAAACAAACACAGGTTACAAAGCAAGAAAAATAAAAATAATAAAAATTGGACCAATGTTTACTAATTTCTTTCTTACTACTGTTACAATGTTCTGTAATAGGTGTTCTGTAGTAGTCCGAGACGCCCAGTACTTTCATTGGCTGTGCCATAGCAGCTGGCACGTAAGATTTTGTTGCCTTTCATCAACATTTCATCGCAAGGCTTCAATTATTTTTCAAAATTACATTATAGCTGCTACTTTTTAATAAATACATTTGGTCATTTTGGACATAACCCATTATATGTGTACCCGGTGACGGCAATAGGCTTACCCGCTATTACATGGGACCAAAAATACTGGCAAATTGTGGGTGTGTAATGAATTTTGCCTACCCCTTCGGAAATATAGGCGTGATATGTATGTGTGTTTATTTTGTAAATGGCATTTCGTCCCGGTGTCTATTAGGTGTTAGGTATTATTCTTGATAATATCTAAATATACCTAAATACCTACTTATGTTACTTAGGTAAGTATTCTTAAGGTTGAATAATTATTAAGATTATTTCTTTTCAAAAATACATTTTTACACACACACAATCACGCCTATCACGCTCGAGGGCGTGGACAGAGGTACATGATACACCCACATTACGTAACTTTCTTGGTCCCACGTAATTGGGGGCAAGCCTATTTCCGTTACCGAGTACTATAGAAGAGCTAAAACCACTCTGTCATTGTCTGCGAAAGTGAGACTATCATTTCTTGCAGTCTCCGTCTGTGCACCCACATCTGACTCATATCCAAATACTTTTTGTTACCGAAAGTCTACCGGAACTTTTTTTTTTTTTTACCTACCCTAGCCCCTTGAGTGGAGTCTATTTTACACCTAATTCTCTTAGTCATACAATTTCTTCTAGTATGCCTCTCGCACTTTGATTCCTCATGCTATATCTTTCTTTCATCCATCTCTCATTAATTCCTTAGTGGGTGGGACTCCCACGTTACACCTAATCTGCAAGCTAATGTTGTGTTTTATTTTTATGTTCTTTATTTATTAGTTTCGGGGCAAATAATACACCACTACAGTTTTACAGGTTTCCTATCGCTATCTTATCTCTAGTTATGTATTTTTCACTTATTGCTATCTTAATTTCTAACCAAATCTTATTTCTTACTTTACTGTTTTCAATTACTTTGCATCATTCTGCTTTATAAGGGGTTCTACATTGAATTCGCTATATTTACAGTTTTTAATACATGTTTTTATATTCTCCAGGAACTACCGTTTAGAGCTGTCTTCAAAAGGTAGTTCCGGTACACTTCCGGTTCACAGGGGTGTGAACGGCAGAAAGCCGTTCTCCGATCTTAGCTTATTTTAAACTAAATTCGAACAGACAGGACAGACGTTACACTTAATTGAATTTCTGCAGTCCAGGCATGAGGCGAATTGTCTGATTTTGTACTGTGTCTGCGATATACTACGCCGAGTAAATGAAGCATCGTCTGACAGGATTACACTTTGGTTAATAACTTAACCTTGGCTACGAACATTCTAATTGTATTAACCTCGCTTTCTTCAACCGATTTGACAAGTATTAATACCTCCGTTAATATTCTACCCTAAGAGAATAAAATGGTTCAGTAACGTTCTGTTGGAGAAGTGATTCAGTGTGACCATGACAATTCACTGTGATCATCGTTGAGTGTGACCATGTAGGAAATTTTTGGTTTTGATAGGTACTTGTTGGAATACCATCGCGAAACAGAGGCGGAATTTGAACTCTTTCTTTGATAAGGGAGGAAAAATCCATACCCAAAACATAACATCATACTTCTCCAAATCAATAAGTAGTCATTTATCAAAGAGTTTCTTCGTTTATTTGGTTGAACGAGGGCAACTCATACACCGAGCCTTTTCTTAACTGCGATTCGGCTGAACTTCGATGGAGTTCCATGGAGCGACTGCCATCTGACCTCCACAACTCATGGGTGATATCGAAGTTCTGCAGTTAGATCGGTCGGATTTTGTTTTAGAGCTCCAACTACCCCTAACGACTGCTGATATATGTTTGTATGACAACCGGGACCGACGGTTTAACGTGCTCTCCGGGACACGGAGGGGTCTCAATGTCTTAAGAAATGGTCATCCATCATAATGCTGGCCTGACTAGATATTGACTTAACCTTTGAAATGTGTTAACATTGTCGGTTACCACTAGACCACGAGCCCCTATATCCATAGGGGCTCATGGTCTGTTGACCGAGGGAAACTACTGCTGCGAACTAAATTTATTTTGTCTTATTCTGTTCAATAATCCATTTCACTAGGTCGTTGGTCTATCTGTTTATGGCCGTTATCAGCACGTGGTCTCCACTCGATAATCTCTTTGTCCTATCAACCGTCCGATTTTCGTGCTATGTACTCGACCCTCTGCCACACCAGCCTCCTAATCCTTCACCATGTGCATTACCTTAAAATGCAAAGTAGCTGGAGTTCCAACATATTATTAGGCCAATGAAGAACGAAGTAAAATATCGACCGGACAGTCAATGTCATCCAGTAATTCATTAATGTCAAGGGCAGTCTATGAATTACGTAATTCACCGAATTCACCGTCACCGGCAACACCCTGTAACTTTCAGGGACAATTAGCTATTATGGACGCACCCTATACTTCTGTTAGTAAGTAATTATAATTACGATATATTTATAGTGTTTTACTAATTAAATGAAACGATCGAATACGTCATAGCCTCGCACGTTGTGTATGGTTGAGGAGTGAGTCTGAATCCTGGCTTTCACATAACATAGAGTGAAGCACCTAGGATCGCGTTTACGCTATTCTAACTCTCTATAGCTCTATATACTCACTCTTAATTACAGAAAAGATGGCGCATCTCTATTGGTGATGCCCCACCCCATCCCATGCAAAGAAACGGAATCGTTCTCTATTATGAACTAAGTACAGAGTCGTTAGATTTTTGGGTGCAAAGGGGCTCTTGGGTGCAAAGGGGCTCTACCAACATCTTTAGGGCCCCAGCGACCTCACCTGCTAGTGGCGCACCTGCTGATCAACGGACGAGGCTCGTTAATTTATGGTGCCTATGGAGTGGCTTCGGCCCCTACGTGGGTACCAGGTGGTACAACAGTGTTGGTCCGGGGGGGTACCACCGTGCAGCCGTGCTAAAGCCCCCCACCCAGCCCAGGCTGGGTTGCGTTAGGGGTTCAGCAGCTGCACCGCCGGGCCCGGGGCGATGTATGGTGCAGCAGGCATGGGACCAGTGGGGGCGAAACGGAGTCTAGTGTGGGTGGTGTGGGTCGATTCGCCGGCCAGGGAGACCCTTAGCAACGGCGTAGCCGCGGCCGCCCGCAACACAGTCATGGGGCCCGCCTGGGACCAACCACCCCAGGAGGCTGCCCCACATGTTGCGCATAATCCGGATGTGGGATCACCGCTCCGGGTGGTAACCGGTGTGGGGTAGCGGCGGCCTTGCATCAGGGGGGTTTGGGAGCCCTTCCGTCCGGCGAGTCGGCTCCAACCTAACCACACGGGTCTAGACAAAGCTAGCCCCTGCGCTTTGTCACTTACTGCTGCACCAGATGTCTCCCTGTCTTCACGCTTCTTCTTCTTCAAATTCTACAATGGCAGTGCAACAAAAAAAAGTAAACGTTACACAGCGGCCCTAGGAAACCCCACGACTTCACTTTTCGAGGTGGAGTTCACTAACGTCCGTGGACTCCATGCGAACCTCGATGCCGTCCACCATCACCTTGAGACGGCACGGCCCGCTGTGATGTTCCTCACGGAGACACAAATACGCCGCCCTGACGACACGTCTTACCTGTGTTACCCCGGCTATGTCATCGAGGAACAATTTCGAGACAAAGCCGGGGTGTGCGTGTTCGTTAGGGCGGATGTTTGCTGCTGCCGGTTGCGCTGCCTAGAGAACCCCTCCAATTCCGATCTACGTGTGCGTCTACCGTTCCCACACAGGGGATTCTGAGACAACAAAGCTCTTCCAGTACGTCAGCGAGACGGCTGATGAAGCGCAGGTGCGGTTCCCGAACGCTGACCTAGTATTTCTGGGGGACTTCAATGGCCATCACATTGAATGGCTGGGGTCCCTCAAGACTGATCATGCGGGTAGGGCCGCCCATGCGTTCGCTCTCTCCCACGGTCTGACCCAGATGGTATGCGGGTTCACCCGGATACCAGACAGGTCAGATCACGCGCCCGCTCTGCTGGATTTACTGCTATAGAGTCGCCCAGCCCAGTACAGTGTGTCGGTAGGAACCCCATTGGGTAGTTCCGACCACTGTGTTGTTCACGCTGGCATGAAGGTATCACCTTCTGCACGTGCTGTACAAATGTCACGACGACTATGGCACTACTCGTCAGCGGATTGGGACGGTCTACGCGATTATTATGCGTCCGTCCCGGGAGCCAGCGCTGCTTTGCGCGGCTTCTGCGATTGCTGGCGAGATCAGTTTAGGGATGGAATATTACATCCCTTTCACTGATGTCACCAGTATCCGCAGAGCCCGTCCCTGGTTCGGGCGAGATTGTGCCAAAGCTGTTCGACAAAAACAGTCGGCATATCGCGCCTGGATCAGGGCCCGGGCTGTGCGCGACCCAAACGTGGGCCACCTCAAAGCAGCGTACAACCGGGCCACAAAATCCAGCAAGAGGGTCTTTAAGAGAGCGGATGCCCAGCGCATCGCGCGGCTTGGTCAGGAGCTCACTTCCCATCCCACGGGCAGCCGTGGATACTGGCAACTGGCCAAAGCCGTGCAATCTAACTTCTGTCAGCCCTCGCTGCCACCGCTGCGTTACCCAGATGGAACACTGGCTCACAAAGCCCAAGAGAAAGCGGATATGCTCGCAGACCTCTTTGCGGCTAATACCCGGGTCGACGACCGTGGCCTGCAGCCCCCCGCCATCGCCAACTGTGGCCACACTATGCCTGACATTGTACTCAGGCAATACGATGTACGGGCAGTGCTGCGATCACTCGACACGCGGAAAGCCAGTGGCCCTGACGGCATTCCGGCGGTGGTACTACGGAAATGCGCAGCGGAGTTGTCTCCTGTACTAACTCCATACCTCGAAGATCACTCGCTACTAAATGATCGGCAATACGGCTTCAGTACAAAACGATCAACGGGTGATCTTCTGGCATTCGTAACGCATGTCTGGGGTGAGGCTATGGAAAGGCACGGCGAGTCCTTGGCGATTAGCCTGGACATCGCCAAAGCCTTCGATAGAGTCTGCCATGCTGCGCTTCTTTCCAAGCTTCCGGCATATGGTCTACCTCCTCGACTGTTCAGCTAGATGGCCAGCTTTTTTTTTTTTTTTTTTTTTTTTATATTTAGGTCGACAAATTGACGCCACTCGCCTGATGGTAAGCTGAGGCGACGTCTGGCAATTAAGGGCGACTCTCACAGTACACAGGAATACTATAGAGAGTGGCCCTCAACTTGACGACCCTGTAATGTGCCTCTTCACGCTTCGCTTAAAGAGCCCAGGGTTATATGTTGGAGGAAACACGTGCGCAGGCAGGGCGTTCCAAGCCACCATCGTTCGGCAGAGAAACGATCGTTTAAAACGCTCGGTTCTCGCGAAGACGGTTTCCACGGTATGAGGGTGACATCTCTGCCCGGCACGCGTTGTTCGGGATCGGAAGGGAGAGGGTGGGATCAGGTTGAAGAGCTCTTCAGAACACTCACCGTGGTAAATACGGTAGAACGCGGCCAAGGAAGCAATTGTTCGGCGCTGGGCTAGCGGCTCAAGGCTTCCCGTTACCTCCGGACAGTCTATAATGCGAACAGCGCGTCGCTGCATAGCGTCGAGTGCGTCCAGCAAATACTTCGCGGAGCCGTCCCAGAGGTGAGAGCAGTATTCAACGCAGGGTCTAATCTGCGTTTTGTACAGCAGACACCTCTGGTGCGGTGTAAAGAATCGCTTTACCTTGTTCAGTATTCCTAGTTTCCGCGAAGCTAGCCCAATACATCTCTCAATGTATTTTGTGTTATTGAGCTCTCGACGAACGTCTATGCCAAGGATGTCTAGATTGTCCTTCATTGGTAATATTGCATTCTGAAGAGTGGGTAGGGGAAGGAAAGGGGATTTTTTCGCTGTAAATGCACACGCCTGTGTTTTGTGGGCATTGAACTCGACCAAGCTTTCGGAACGCACGCCGAATGCGGGTCCTCTGCGATGGCCAGGCTT